>JAODAL010001191.1:230000-244382 GCA_025379985.1 Phyllomedusa bahiana | reverse complement strand
CCAGGCCATTGTCCACCGGTGCGCTGCCCCCGTCTAGGGCGCGCGCCGGCCTTCTCGGATTTAAAGGGCCAGCCTCTTCTAAGTGTTTCCTGTGTACCATACCGTTTCGCTATCGTCCTCTGACCACGAACCTCTGCCGCCTGCCCTGACCTATTGCCTGTCCCCGACTACGAGCCTGCCTTACGATTTTGTACCACGCTTACCCTTGGCTACCACCTCAAGCAAGTCCCGCCAGTGGAAGCGACCTGGTAGTTTCCCGCCGCAACAAGTCCATCCCGCTTTACGGCGGGCTCTGGTGAAAACCAGGTTCTACTTAGACTCCGCTCCCTGGCGTGGGCTTACACCATCGCTTGTGGTGGCCCAGCGGATCCACTACCACTGCCGTTACAGTTATAAAGCTCTCATGGAGAGGTACCATAAGATAATGTGTCCTCTGGACTAGAAAATGTTGTGTACCCCTGCTGTACAATATATAGCAGAGAAATAGGAGTCTAATTTTTCCATATTTCTTACATTTTATACTTTACCATCTTTACCACTTTTTTTGGTTAGATGCAATCAATGCAGCTTCAGGAAACTGAGACAGTGGCAGGTATACATCAGGATCAATTCAAGTTCACAGCAGACAAGCGCTGACGTATAGGCTTGGCTTTGTCCTATACTATTATCATTTTATCTTATTTAACCTCCTGGCTAGCCCCCTCTGTCCATATAACTATATATACAAGTTAAACTGAAAATTTGACAGGATACTGAAGTTCTAATGAGAAGGAAAGGCTGTTTTTTCATTAGGCAGAAATGTTGAATCAGGAGCCAGATGGAGGAATTGCTGACACATCGCATTTTCCTATGTGTGAGAATACCATATTAATTATTGTCAGGCTGGACATCACTTATCAAGTAGAGCCAGGAAGAACAGTCATTTTATACATAGACGATAACAGAATAATTACTATGCTATCCCAAAATACATGATTTAAAGTACTATCACACTACTAACAACAGGATATTGATAATTCATTCCAACAGGGTCTTACCAATTAACATAACTAGTTTGGGTACTGATTACATACAGTGTAGTGCCTGCTACAAGGATTCTAAAATAGACTCAGGTGTAAAACTCTCAGTTATCTGCAGCCTATTTCCTAACTTCCTGTAAATATTTGTGTTGTATCTTTATGTGCTATGAATGTTACATATATGGAAATACAGAAAAGTGTGTTCTTTATGCAGTTAAACATATATAGCCATTTCATTAACGTATTCTAGTTGCATATATTGAATTGATATAAATAAAACATACATAACAACACGTATATGTGTTTAGAACATGTTACATGCAGTCACATGGAGGTGGATTATATAGCCACTATTGTACTGTGGGGGAGAGGAGATGTAGCCTTGATTGATTGCTCCTATACTCTTTGCTATTGCAATCTTTCAGAGAATTTAATAGAGAATATGAGCAAAGGATAACTGTAAACTGTGGTTGAGGCCCAACCCACAGTCTTTTTGCATCTCTTTGTATTGTGTGTGGCATGTAGTCACTTCCAACACGATTTTCAGTGGTACACCTGTGGGACGGAAGTTTCTCTCTCCATCCACACAAAGTCTCCTCGTGTCAGCTCTGCTCTCTCTCTCCTCCAGTTCTGGTATCTCAGGGGGTCTCTACTTGACGCTTGTATCGTCTTAACTCCTCTTTTTCTGTAAGGGGCACAGGCCTCAACCTCTCTCAACTGGCTTTGCTCTGACGGCTTCCAATTACTGACTC
This sequence comes from Phyllomedusa bahiana, assembly GCA_025379985.1. Lineage (NCBI taxonomy): Eukaryota > Metazoa > Chordata > Amphibia > Anura > Hylidae > Phyllomedusa > Phyllomedusa bahiana. The sequence goes on along the minus strand of JAODAL010001191.1, from coordinate 242,611 downwards.
CTCGCCTGATTGTACCCGGGTTTTTCTCTTCCTGCTCCTTCTCCCAGTGCGATGGTGCCACGTATTGTCTGATAAAGACGTTACCAGCTCCCAGCCTAAAGCAACACACTGTGAACTCACCTGTCTAGAGGAACAGAACTCATAGGGAGTTGAGGGGGAAACATTCACCAGCCTCTCTTTATTGGGTCATACCATGTTCATTTTCTACATATGCCACTAGTGCCAGGGCCTTGAGAGATGCTTTTTAAACTTAGTGTAAACCTGGACTAGACAGTCTCGAAACGCACCAAATTTATCACAGTGACTCTGTATGATAATTTCCTTCATTTAACTTTATACCACCTCTTGGTTGGCTGAGTTTGTGCTGATAATTGCAACAAAATCATGGTGTGTTTTTGGATGCTTGATGTTGCATGTTAAGTCTTGCCCCTCTCTGTGAGGCCACACCCCATTTCCAGCTTAGCCATTCCTCTTTGTCATATTTAGTACAAAAATCATAAACATGTAGTGTAAGGCATGTATGACAAAACAGTGGCAGATTTTGGTGTAGTCATTTTTCATACCAGCTTAAGTGTTAAAAAGACAGATATGTAAGGCGTTTACAATGTATACACATGAACAACTAGGTGCAGCTGTAATCCTTTGGGTTTTGCTTTCATCCACTGTACATCATCTAATTTTTACACTTGTGAATAGTCAGCTGCAATTGTAAGTCTTTCATATAAATTGCACAGGTGCCTGGAACTATGACTCCATGGCTCTTACGATCACTGAAGGTCCTTTCTTTGGACCTTCACCAATCTGACCTGTGTAACCTGCCAGACTGACCCCTTTATAAAGTAAATGATGCTCATCTACAGATCAGGCCATGATGGATACCAGGTAGGGGTTTATGGCATATATAGATTTGTATTTTCTCTAAACTTGCTAAATATTTGCTTTAATTTTAGATGCGATGCCAGTATCACAAAACTATCTGGAGATCTTCTGACAACTAAGCAGGAGCTGCATGCTCAAGAGAAGGAGATTCATAATATCAACGCAGCACTGGAAGCACATATGAAAGAGCTAGACTTTAAGGTTAGTGAGCAGAGTATAATGTGTATTGGGTGGTGTCTGCAATTATATCATGAGACAATGTATTTTCTGGATTAACTACTACTTTTATAACACATAGCAGAGTTGTACAGAAATTATAATCACGTACATCATCATCAAATCTTCCTATCTCTAAAACATACTATAGGGTTGATCTCAGTGTGTAAGCTTTGCAGGAGGAAAAAGAGAATGGTAAGTGCAGATAGATGCAGGTAAGGTGGTAAGAGCAGAACATTAAACTTCATACCATGGGTGGGTATATAAAGTATCTCTTTCTGCTCTTATCACCTTACCTGTAATTTGACTTTTCTGTTTTTTACTCACTACAAAGATCATACCTCTAATGAAGGGAACAGTAAAAATAAGCACTTTTGCAATTGGTTTGCATTTCCAAAATCATTTAGCATAGCAGATATAAGCTAATCTTTGTGTGTCTAGAGCTAAATCAGCAGACTGAGGTCGGGCCACACCCCCCTTTTCTGTGATTGGCTGACTGATATTCCATTCACGTGAAGGATCTAGCTGCTAGAGTCTCTAGCTGATAGATTCACTCTGCCACCCATATAGCACAGCCTTATACACTGCTCCCCCCCCATATAACACAGCCTTATACAGTCTGCTCCCATCACCCATATAACACAGCCTTATACAGTCTGCTTCCATCAACCATATAACACAGCCTTATACAGTCTGTTCCCCGTCTACCTCCTGCCTAATAACAGAGGGGGTGTAGCGTGCATTCCTCATATTTGTTTAATCAGTTCAGGCTGTATGTATAACCAATACAGGTGTTCTGGTTACAAGGATTGGTGCCTGGGAGGAAGGTGACAGCTCTACAGACATGAGAACTAACCAGTGCAGGAGGTCTGCAGAGCTGTGACAGCCTCTCTCTTCCACTGCTCACACAGAATGATGATGTCACCAGTCTTCAGTGAGGGAAGACCCGCCTACTGGGAGGAGAGACACTCCCCTGGACTTGAAGCTGTAAGACAGAGAAACAGCTCAAGTCTGCGAAAGCGTGTGATGAGAAAACCCCTTTAACCGATAACTTTTCAGTACACCCTCATCAAGGAAATCAGCGCAAAAACTAGAAGTCGTGCTCATGGCATTGCAATGGGTAAACTCTTCAGTTTTTTCTACAGTTGTTTTCATGCTACGATCCTATATTACTAACGAGCACTACAGCATGAACAACCTCACTCATTAGCATACTATATGGCCAAACCATGGATACCAAGCCTTGTGCATAACAATAAGGAAGTGAGGGAAACATCTGTTGTCTTAACCATTGGTCCAGCAACTATGTTATATCTCCAGCCACCCTTAGTATTACTATGTTCTGTGCATTATCTTTCTATCATGTGCAATGGAGTGCTTAGGAAACAAAATGAGTTGGTATCAGTGGGGTTTTTTTTCAGTAAATTTGGGGCCTACTCATCACATTATGAGTGGGCTGTGTGTTTAATCTCATTTTAAGCTTAGTCAACAGAAGAAGAAAGAATATGGAAAATACATATATGTTATACAATTGTGTATATACACTGATCAGCCTTCACAATAAAACCAATGACAGATGAAGTGAATAGCATTGATTATCCTGTGACAATAGCACCTGTCAAGGGCTGTGATGTATTAAGCAGCAAGTGAATAGTCAGTTCTTATAACTGATGAGTTTTAAGCAGATAAAACAGGCAAGTATAAGGATCTGACTGCGACAAGTGCCAAATTGAGATGGCTAGCTGGCAGGTTTAGACCAAAAATGTGTGGTCTGATTGTTTTTTACATCATGGGGATGCATGTCTGTTACTCACCTGGGGAAAAGATAGCGCCAGGATGCACTATGGGAAGGCAAGGTGACCGAGGCAGGGTGATGGGGGTGATGTTCTGGGCAATGTTGTACTGGAAAACCTTGGCAGTGGCATTCATGTGGATGTTACTTTGACACTAACCACCTATCTTAACATTGTTGCAGACCAGGTACACCTTTTATGACAGTGGTATTTACCAATAGTGATGGTCTCTTTCATCAGGATAATGCACCTGCTACAAAAATTGTTTAAAGGTGTTGACTTCAGCTCTGAATTTCCAGATCTCAGTCTAACTAAGTTTCTGTGAAACTGGGTGGAATACTAAGTCTAATCCATGGAGGACATACCTGTCAACTTATATGTTGAAATACTTGTATATTATATACAGTGCCACATTATAGGTAGGTCATATAGAGTACATACCTTAGGGCCTCCATCACCTTGGGGATATAGTTGATCCCTATTTGGTTAGTAATTGGCTGCAGGGTCACTGTTACATTGGTGATTGGCAATAAAGGTCACATATCACGTATTAAGTGGGATCAAGAAATCAAGCTTTCCGAGGAACCCTGGAAACATCAGAAATCTAGCAGCCAGTGATCAGAAGGATGTGTTCTCCCGCTTTTAATATTTTACAATAGTTTACAAATTTTGGTTTTTTTTTTTAATGTTAAATGACCACAAAACTTTGTTAATTGAATAGTGCAGAAATAGGTTGTATTGGCAGATGGTAGTTTGCAAGTATTGAAATACCTATTCCGGTAAAGTCCTATATATGGAAATCTTTTTAAGAAAACAGAAAATTAGTGTTTGCCAACCTAAGATGTCTTCCAATTAAGTACAATCAATGAGTCTACCCATATGTAATTTATATCTGATAATCTATTACCTCTGTTCATATTAATGGGGTGTTCCCATTTTACACATTTAGGGCATATCGATAGGAAATGCAATCAATTTGTGATAGCTGCTGATCCCACTGAAAACACCTCTGTACTCCCATAGAACAGAATGGAAAGTTGTGTGCAAGGACAACCTACTCTCCATTCTGGAAGGAGACGTTGGGGGTCCTGTTCCCAAGACAAGTGTGGATCTCAAGGTGGGACTCAAACCTATCACATATGGATTGCATATTCTATTGATTATACCATGAATGTGTAATATGGGAACAGCCCTATAATACTGAAGTGTTTTTAAATGTCTTTCTTAAATAAGTTGATCTTCCTATTTGTGAACTATTGAGACACATTCAACCATTAAGCTGTGGGGAGATGTCTTTGGTCACCTGGTCACTAACCTGCACAGGTGTATACACTTTCCCGTTTGCTCCTCCTTTCCCTCCATACTGGTTGCCCTGTGTGTGGTATTCAAGGTGTGATGCTATGCCTGAATGAAGTAAGACCCACCGGGGAGACACTGAGATATCTACATCTACTTTAATGCTCCCATTTTACTGCATTGCTGCATTTGACCATTAGGTAACTAAAAAGTATCTTAAGAACCAAGACACTTTTCCTACTGAGAACCCTGATGATATCACCTTATCAGTTATTTCATCCATTTGACGCTAATTATAGGTACAAAGAATTATGCATTGAAGGTCTTTATTTTTTGAGAACATCATTTCTTTATGCATTGCATTTCAGGATTTCCTGTATTATAAAACATATGGAGATTGATGAATTTGTCGATAGCCTTTCTTGTTCACATCTGCACCTTGTAACAATCCGGCGGGGACAGTCTGCACTGACACGACGATCATCGAGTAACAGGTTTGGTCCACTGTGATCACTGTGGGCAAGAGACCAACGCCAGGGAGCAGAGTCTAAGGGGCCCCCCGTCTTCACCAAGGCCGGGATGGACTTCATTGCAGGGAACCCCCAGGCCGCTACCCCTGATGTGGCTACCTGCGGTGACAGCTGATGGGCAGGACACGGACAGCGGAAGCAATGACAGCAGATGTATAGCTGTAGGAGGACTACCTGTCCCAGGAGGGTAGCAGACTGGTACAGCAGCAGATAACAGCAGGTAGTAGCAGACTGATGCAATTGCAAGAATACAGCAGGTATAACTGGACTAGTGCCAATGGCAGGAACAACAGGAATAAACACAGGTATAAGAACAGCAGACAATGGCAGCCAGGAGCTCTGATGGACTATAATGAACTGATTTCAGGCATCTCAGGGGTTAACGCTGGAGCAGAAGAACCCAGGAGCAGGTGAGGATGACAACAATGTACTGACTCTGGAGCAAGGGCAGGACATTCCTTATATCCAAGAAGGTCAAAGGTTACTGGCCAGGTAATTGGGACACTGTCCCTTTAAATAGCAGAGCAGTGCCTGGCTCGCGCCCTAGAAGGCACCATCGCGCACACAGGACTCCAGGAAGCAGGAGTGAGGGTTGGTGAATACTAATTGCTGACGGGCACCGCCGACGGGCACATATGCTTGCCATAGCAGGGACAGGAACCGGGATGGGTAAGTATAAGGCACGAACACGTCGCAGCCCAAGACAAAGGCTGTGACATGAATCGTGAAACACCTAAGGTTCAGTTTGGAGCCTCCATCACAGATTCTGTCAGAAACTTCAGAAAAAAAACAAAAACATTTTCCTATTAAAGAAATGTCACAGACTCCATTATAATCAATGTTGCCCATTGGGTGCCTTTAGTGTCTGTCATGTAATGGAACTCCTGATGCAGATGTGAACCTAGCCTTACATTATTCATACATTGGGACCATGGGCGTAACTAGAGAAGCCTGGGCCCCAAATCAAACTTTTGGATGGGGCCTCCTTACCCCTCCCCCCCTCGCCCAAGACCATTTACCAGAACATGCAGTTAGATAATGTAGATAATACAAGGAGCAAATACCTCACCATACTTCTAAATTTTCATCTGCTACCAAACATATCCCACTATACCAAAACCAATATGACCAATAACGCTATTACATATGGACCTGATTATACCGCCAGAACATGACCACAAATTACCACAACATAGTGATTGAATAATACCCCTACACTATTACTGATCAGTATACAAAGACCAATAGTACCCCCATACAGTGACCATATAGTAGTAGACAGTGTACACAGCCTGTGATTAAAGTGTAGTTACATCTTGTGATTCACAGGTGACGTTTCTCTGACGTGTCGTTGACTTTCCCTTTTGTTCTGCATTCGGTCCAGACCGCCATGAGGACGTCTCCCGACCACTTGTCCCTGGAGATTTAGACAGATAGATAGGCGATATGGGGCCCCATATAGGCCAGGTTTATGTAGGCAATAAGGTCCCCACAGAGGCAGACAGGGCTTAGGGTAGGATATAGGGGCCCCATACAGGAAGGCAGGGCATAGGGTAGGCTATAGCGGACATATATATAGGCAAACAGGGCATAGGGTAGGCTATAGGGGGCATATATATAGGCAGGCAGGACATAGGGTAGGCTATATGGGCCATATATATAGGCAGGGCTTAGAAAAGTTTATAGGGGCCATATATATAGGCAGGTAGGACATAGGGTAGGCTATAGGGGCCATATATATATAGGCAGGCAGGGCATAGGGTAGACTATAGGACCATATATAGGCAGGCAGGGCTTTGGGGAGGCTATATATAGACAGGCAGGGCTTTGAGGAGGCTATAGAGACTATATATAGGCAGGCAGGTCTATATGGGCTCTATATAGGCAGGCAGTGCTATAGAGGTCATATATAGGAAGGCAGGGCTATAGGGGCTAGTTAAGGGGCAGGGCAGGGCTTTATTAAGTAGGGATAAAAATATAGGCAGGGCTATAGGGGTCATTATAAATTATAGGGAAAGGCAGGGGGTAAAGGGGGCCTATTAGGGGCCAATTATAGGCCCGGTCAGGGGAGGGCTATAGGGGCCAATATATTGGGGGGCAGGGCCAAAAAGGGAGGGGTTCATTAATATTAAAAAAAAATAAATCACTTAATCACCTGTCTCTCGCTCCCCCGTAGCTCGGCTCCCGGGTAGCCTGTACTCGGCGCGGGTCGCGCGATGATGTGACGTCATCACGCAGTTCACGTCAGCACTGTGGGCCGGCGCAGGCTGATTAGCAGAGCTCTGCTCTGCTAACACTGGCCAGTCCTGTCTTTGAGCGCTCGGGCCATAAGGCCTGGGCGTTCAGAGGTAGGAAGCGCCGGGCCCCGCAGCTCCATGTCCGCTGACAGTGAACTAGTATATTCACTGCCGGCGGACACAGGAGCCGAACTACCGGGGTAGCAGATGTGTTAGCTGCTTCCCTGGGGCCCCCTATGTGCCCAGGGGGCAGCTGCTATGTCTGCTACCCCGGTAGTTACGCCCCTGATTGGACATCCTACATATGCACTTCTAAATAGCATTGTATATAAACTGTTACATAATATGATTATATACTGACGTTTATGTATATAGCAAGCAAGAACAGACATACTATAGAGTAGTGGTCCCCAACCATTGATTTAGGACTTGGCTCACCATAGGAGTTATCACCATGTTGAATGGCAATTGACAGTTCACAGACATATCCTGGCCACTAAGTAGTACCAACTTGGAAAGGAGGTAGACTCCTTTTTGCTATAGGGATTACTCTACAAGTCTTTTACCTACGGCCCTCGTTGCTCTGACGTTCAATGCACCCATTAATCTTATAAGATGTAAGTCTATTTGCCTCTCAGTGACTATGCTTCAGGAATGAAAGTGTCCAGAGCTTCTTATTCATGGCAAGTGTGCGGATAGATTCTGCATTCCCAGACATTCGAGGCATATGCTGCATGGTGTGACACTTCCCACAGACAGTGAGGGGGCTGAACTTGGCATCAATTTTCTAAACGAGGAACATCTTAAAGTTCCTATTTTTATTTTACTATTACCAGTTCATGTGTATTACCTTGTGTTACATAGTGGATGGATGTGACTCAGTCATAAGGTAATCTGCTATGGCTTGAATCTCACATCTAACACTGTGCTGAATGCATTATCAAATTTGAATTTAAAGGGGTTGTCTCACTACATTGATTCATCTTACCTCACTCCTGTCTTCTTGGTTTCACTTTGAATTCAGGGGCGTGTTTACTGGCTTCTACTAGGCTGCAGTAGAAGCCAGGTCTGTAGCTATAGCAACTAGTGCTGCCAGCTTATCAGCATAGATCAAACAGGTCTGTAGCTATGGCGCCCACAGGAGCTGATGCAGCCCATACAAGAGGGGATATCTCAGAATAGGTAGGACACTGTTAATGGACATACATTGCAAAGTGACTTGTTTTTGCAAGATGTTTAACATAAAAATCAATCCTTGTGGTGAGACAACCCCTTTAATAATACATCTTATATAAGATAGCACAGGTTTGGAGAAGGACAACCTGGGTCAATGCCAAATAGCACATGGCCAAGAGGAGTACAAAGCGTGTACTTCTAAAACCCCTGGCGTATTGCGGCGCACGCAGTGTGCGCTGCAATATGCTGTGTGACCATACCCATACAGTAAGAATGAGCTGCTGAAAATAAGTTTCTATGATTAGGACTTCTTTGGGTCATAAACTCTATATAGAAAGTACCAGAAAGAAGAAACTGCAGTCACCTTTACCTGTTCTCCAAAGGAGTCGCTCATCCTGGCACATGTGAAGTACCGCACTGTACTGTACTACTACTACACTGCCAATCACTGTATGCATTTAACTAATACAGGTGAACAAGTAAAATGTTCATGATCATTGGGTGGATCTTCCAGTCAATCACATGAGCTGCACTTCAGCAATGTCTGTGACATTGTATGGCAAGGGTGGTTTTAAGATACAGTGATCTAGGATATCATATCTAGAAAATATTGTATCCTCAGGATTTTTTAACTTAAAGTAACAAGGTACTAGATCCACATAGCCACTTTTTAAGGATGGCTTCCACATTTAAATCCTGACAGTATCTGCTGACATTTTGCATTTAACACTATTGAATGGGTTATTTTATACCACTGATCATATGCTGGAGAACACAATCCACATGGTATAGCAAATGCTTTGTGGATCTTAAAATCAACATCATTTTCATTATCATTAATGAAAAAAACATGATTTAGTCCCAGGCACATCCGTGGAGGAAATCTAAGATTCAGCTGCAGATTTCTGTTATAAATTCTGTGTAAATTCCGCCACAGATTTAGGTTAATTTGACATGTTTAAGCCCAGGACTGTCCTTGTGCTGTAAATGGCATGCCACTTGTAAACTAAACTGTGCTATATCACCTTGTTAAATGTATTTTTTTAGAGGTTTTCAAAAATCCTGCTAGGGAACAGGTCAAGGTGCAAGTTCCCCTTTCTAGGAGCCTTCGTCATCATGAATAGAAAGCAACTACAAAACGGGCCCTGGAAGGATCTACCATGTGTGTACTATTTATGGACAGCTCATCCATTTTAATAGGATTTTAATACAACGCTGAATTTGGCTGCAAGGTGAATTAACCACTCATTGTCGTACTCCCTCATAATAGATGATGAATTTTGAGCAGCAGGATACCATGTGGGAACTCATTGCTAATATAAAGGGTTTGTCCAAAGCAGTAAATCCATTGAGTGTACATTATATCATAGTATGATTCAACTACTAACAGCTAAGTCACTTCTGCTCTTTTTCATTTCCAATCAAGCATAAAGTACATCATAAAATGTATTCTTACATATAAGTTACACAATTACAGCTATGAAAACAAATGCAGAAGCAAAGTAATCAATATCTCTATGTTAACCGATGGCATATACTGCAGATGCAGCAGCGTCTTATGTATTGGATTTACCATAAATATGTCCGATCAGTGACGTTTATTTTATCTGGCTATTACATAAAATGATGAGAAGTAGTTCTATTAAAATGAACCAGGATCAAGAAGCCAGCTGAAGAAATAAAGACATTTTCTGGGATGGACATCTGCCCATTTTCAGCCACCTAAAATGCATTAATTGCTGCCAAGGCTAAATAGCTAACAGAAGGGAAATCTGTCAAAATCATATCAAGCTGTCAGCCCGAGTATGTCAAACAAAGTAGATCTGCTAGATGAAGACTTCTACTAGACCGGATGGGAACCTGAGTGAGAACTCAGGAAAACAGATATGAACCCTTCTGAATTCATCTAGGAAAACATCCCATGTCGACTAAGTAAAGCAATCTATGGATACTTGGCAGAAATGCTTTGTAACCGAGTTAACTGGAACAACCAAGAATTTATAGGCAATAGTGGTTCCAAAATTTCCCAATTCAATAAAGTGAATCTGCAAGGCGACAAAATGAGATACATTGGCTCTGTTCCATAATAATGGAAACAACGTATACAGGATAAGCTGTTATGCTCATGCAGTGTAGCACTATTTCTGGCCGTTATGTGACTTATATATGAAATTTATCTGAGCTAGTGGGTGGAGACTAGCTTCTATGATGTTTCCTATACACTGCTTACACAGAGAGAGGGGGTTTGAGTATCAACCAGCTTTTCTGGATTCTCTATAGGCTGTCCAGCTTCCAGTTAAGCTGGGTGACACTCCATCACCCACATAGGAGATCCAGATATCAGGTGCCACCTTTGGGCATGGGGTGTCACCAGGGCCGGACTGGGAATAAAAATCAGCCCTGGCACTAAGCCCCCACCAGCCCACATACAATATCCGCTTACAAAATGTCCCTTGTTCTCGCACCTTGCCACTGTCTAAAATAAACTACACTATAAAGGTGCTTTCACACGGAGAGTTTTTGGTGCGTTTTGTGCAGAAAGGCAGAATAGTTAATGCTGTACATTTTTGCACAAAAAAACCGCATCAAAAAATGCACCAAAACCGCTCCGTGTGAGAGCAGCCAACACACAAGCAAGAAAGAAACAGTGGTGCAGAGAAACCCCTCATCACAGAGTCAGGTGTGCACTTGCTTTACAATCCGGGACAAGCCCACACTGACACTACATAAGCACCAGCATAACCTACAATCCCACCAATCACATCCCCAGTAGTCAGGTCACCATCACATGAATACAGCACTGACTCAACACAGAAGTAAATGACCCCTGACAGCAGGGACTCACAGGAGACGTCATCTCTGATGGGAGTTGTTCTCTTCTCCTTTTCTTCTCCTTCTGGCCCAAACCTCCATGACGTCTTCCCTGATGAGTCGTTCCCTTCCATTTCTTTCTCTGTCCGGTACAGCATGCAATGTCTTCTTCTCCCGGTCACTACTCGCCCCTGTAGAATTTACCACAAATACATCTTAGACTCCTCTCTTTTCCAGCACTTTCCTATCAATTCCCCAAACGGCGTATGTTAGACCCGAAAAATTAGAAATTAAAAAATGTCAGATAAATGGCATGTAAATAGGTAGACCCCCATTAGGCAGGCAGGGCCAGTATTTAGATAGGCAGGGCCAGTATGTAGGCAGGCAGGGCCAGTATGTAGGCAGGCAGGGCCAGTATGTAGGCATGCAGGGCCAGTATGTAGGCAGGCAGGGCCACTTATAGGCAGATAGGGACAGTATATAGGCAGGCAGGGACAGTATATAGGCAGCCAGGGCAGTGTATAGGTAGGCAGGGCTATTATAGGCAGCCAGGGCAGGGTATAGGCAGCCAGGTCAGGGCATAGGCAGCCAGGGCAGGGCATCCTATAGCCAGGGCAGGGTATAGGCAGCCAGGGCAGGGAATAGGCAGCCAGGGCAGGGCATCAAATAGCCAGGCAGGGTATAGGTAGCCAGGGCAGGGTATAGGCAGCCAGGTCAGGGCATAGGCAGCCAGGGCAGGGCATCCTATAGCCAGGGCAGGGGATAGGCAGCCAGGGCAGGGAATAGGCAGCCAGGGCAGGGCATCATATAGCCAGGCAGGGTATAGGTAGCCAGGGCAGGGTATATGTAGCCAGGGCAGGGCATCATATAGCCAGGCAGGGTATAGGTAGCCAGGACAGGGTATAGGTAGCCAGGGCAGGGTATAGGTAGCCAGGGCAGGGCATCATATAGCCAGGCAGGGTATAGGTAGCCAGGGCAGGGTATCATATAGCCAGGTAGGGTATAGGTAGCCAGGGCAGGGTATAGGTAGCCAGGGCAGGGCATCATATAGCCAGGCAGGGCATCATATAGCCAGGGCAGGGTATAGGTAGCCAGGGCAGGGCATCATATAGCCAGGGCAGGGTATAGGTAGCCAGGCAGGGTATAGGTAGCCAGGGCAGGGTATAGGTAGCCAGGGCAGTGCATCATATAGCCAGGCAGGGCATCATATAGCCAGGCAGGGTATAGGTAGCCAGGGCAGGGTATAGGTAGCCAGGGCAGGGCATCATATAGCCAGGCAGGGTATAGGTAGCCAGGGTAGGGTATAGGTAGCCAGGGCAGGGCATCATATAGCCAGGCAGGGTATAGGTAGCCAGGGTAGGGCTATTATAGGCAGCCAGGGACAGTAAGTAGTTTAAAAAAAAATAAAAAAGTAATACTCACCCGCTGTCCCCTTCCTCTTCACCTGCTCCGGAGCCGGTGGCCGCTCACTGCATCGCGCGCCTGCCCCGCGGCCTCCTGGGAGCTGAACAGACGGGATCAGTAGATCCCAGATGTTCAGCCTCGGTCGCTGCTTGCACCGCGCGGTGCAGGCGGCGGCCGTGATGGCTGCATGGCTGGGTCGGTGACCCGGCCGTGCAGCCGTGTGGTGAGGGGGGGCCTGTCGATCCCCTGCAACAGGGGTCCGGTCGCTG
>JAODAL010001191.1:0-225000 GCA_025379985.1 Phyllomedusa bahiana | reverse complement strand
ATAGCTGTTTTCACTTTTGGTTTGAACAGGGGAGTAAACACAGAGTTTGCAGGCAGCCAATCACAGAGCAGGGGACGTGTCCAGTGTATTTCCTGTCTGGGGACGTATCCCAAAAGACTGAATGAAATGTCAGTCAGCCAATCACAGTGCAAGGGGCATGTCCAGGGGTGGAATCCTACCGGGGTCGTTTGTCAACAAGCTGAATGAAATTTCAGCCAGTCAATCACAGACAAGGGGGCGTGTCCTGACTAACAGCTGCAAAAAAATAGCTATTGATGCACAGAAATGCTCATAACTGCTATACTGAGTGACTTAGGTAATGCAACCCAATTATAAAAGTGCTTATTTTTACTGTCCCCATAATCTGAGATATGATCTTTGTAGCGAGAAAACCCCTTTAAGTTTTGCACCAGGGCCCACGAGCCTTTAGCTAGGCCCCTGTATAACACTTTTGTCTTTTTTCACGTCACATGTAACATCACAGTTTTTTTTGGCTAGCACACAACCAGACTTTTTTTTTTTTTGTTCAGCATTGTTATTAATTATACTGTAACACAGTATTGAATCATTTATATTGAATAATATGATCACATATTATCACGAAAACTGAGAATTGAGTCCAAGCAAATGGTTTTATTATCATTTCAGTGATGCATTCGGATTTTGATTTAGGGATATTGTTTTGATTGGAAACCCATTCATAAATGGACAGTCAAAATGTGGATGCACCTGCTGGCAGAGGCTGCGGGAACTCTCCTTCTTCTCTTGAGTGCTTCAAGTAAATGGTGCATATTCAATGCAGGGACTGATGGACTGTTCTCTGTTGAATTCTTATTAGGTGATGCAGCTAATAAAAAAAATGGAAGCTTCTATATCTGAACAAAACAACAAAGTAAAGAACACCCAGGGGGAACAACGCCACGAGATGCAGCTGCTAGATTTCAAGTATGTATTTTAATTACATTAATGCAGCCCAGTGCAGTAGTAAATGCTTCAATGTAATTATATACCTGGCACAAAAGTAGGCACTCAATCAATGCAGGAGACGAAACAGAACTTTCCCATTTTGCAGCATCTTCATTACTTATTGGTATTAACTTTTTCAACTTGAAGAGGTTCTCCACTTTGGACAATTTCTGCTTGTTTGAAAACTCCCTTGACAAAAGGCAGACCACTCAGTGCCCCCATGCTTACAACCCTGGACACTAGCTGATATTTCTATGAAATGTCTTTAGACATTCACGGGAATTCCTTATAGGGGTGTTCTCACAGCCAGCTTCAGGCTCTCACGTCCTGGTCAGGCTGTGGGTGGGTCTACAGCAGTGATTGAGAATCAACTCTGCTATTCCTAGTTGAGCCTGTAAGGCTATGTTCACACGGCTTAACTGAGGGACGTAATTATGCCTCGCAATTACGCCGTGTGGCCGGGAGCGGGGGAGGGAGCGTGGGGCCGACACCTCGCCGGCCCATAGACAATCATTACTAGCGGCGCATATATGCCGCTGATAATTCACATGTCACTTATCTCCCCCCGCGGCGTATTCGCCGAGCGGGGAGAGGAGACGTAATCCATAGTTCTCTATGAGAACTGTGGATTACCGTAGTTACTAGGACGTATTCAGCCCGTAATTTGCGCACTCCGGCGCGTAATTACAGTCCGAAATACGTCCAGGATATTGCCGTGTGAACATGGCCTAACAATGACATGAATGCTGGAGGTTTGTAAACTGTAGTGCACAAGGCTACAAAGTTCTAAAGGGTTAAATCTTGTCATTCACATAGATAAGGTCTTGTGCTGGAAATTAAACTCAGCAGGGAGCGACTCATCGTGGTCAGATAGGGCTGCTGGAGCAATGAGAGCAGAGAGAGCAGAGAGGTGGTCAGTGGGCTAGGGAAGTTTGTGTAAACATGCAGTATATAAAATCTCTTCTATCTCCTAAACAAAGTAAAATCAAACAGCAATGTATTTGGTAATAGTCATATTAATCTTCCCCTACAGGTTTAAAGCTAATCACTGTGGTGAGATTAACCCTTTAATGATACATAGATTATACACTCTGAAGATCACTATCAGTTTCCAAGGTTTAAAGGGGCTTGATGTATTTTTCAGTACAATAGTAACAATTTGCCCATGAGCCGTGTCTGGTATTGCAGCTTAGACCATTCAATAGAACTGTAATACCAGACACAGCCTGATTGTTAGAATATCACTGATTCTGAAGATAAAAACAAAAACAAGCTCTTATTTCTAACCTTTGGTTCTCCTAGGAGAGGGGAGTGTGTGGTTTACAGATTGATAGAAGTCCCAAGTGAATAGGACACAATACCTTGCACAGCTGCTACCGTTCACTGTGTAGGTGTATGGAGCAGTGAATTTAATGAAGAGGCCACAGCACTCGCTCCAGCGCAGCGGTCTCTTCAAACAGCTGATTGGCATTGTTAGGCCAGAGTGTGCCCCCTTCTGCCTCCACACTCATCTGATATTGAAGGCCTTTCCTGAACATAGGCCATTCATTTTAGGATTTCTATAAACCCCTTGCTTAATAAAGGGTAATTTTGGTTGGATTGCCTAATCTAGTGTACAATAACACCATGTGATAACACTTCAAAGTAGATGTTGGTAAGTGATAATTGTGTAAATTGCAAACAATGTGATTTACAACAGTTATTTGCATAGCAGAGTATGGAAGCTTAAAGAGAACCTGTCACATAGATTATGCCCTTCTTGCTGAGGGCAGAGCAAGCTAGTGTCAGACCTGCTGTTTCCAGCGCGGTGTCCCTTATTCTATAAGATGCCGTAGTTTTCGTGTATTTAATGCTCAAATCTGCAGTTTTCAGCCAGAAGAGTCATTCAAAGAGTCACTTTTTTTCAAACCCCGTCCACCTGAAACTAGCCCCGCCCACCTCAACTGATAAACCTATTACTTTGAATAGGTAGAAACATGTGAATAACTGTAAGTGGGCGGAGCTAGCCTTTGGTGGGCGGGGCTAACACCTGCTCATGAATAAGATTTGACAGGTAAATGCTCTAAAACTACAGCATCTTATAGAATAAGGGACACAGTGCTTGAAACAGCAGGTCTGACACTAGCTTGTACTGTCCTCAGCAAGGGGGGCATAACCTATGTGACAGGTTCCCTTTAAAGGGAATCTGTCGACATTTTTTTTTTTTTTTACTTATTAAATCAAGACCCTGATCCATATTATTTCCTTCTTAGCTGTTTTAATTTTCTGATTGTAGATTTCTCCTTTCAGTCGTCTACATATTATTGTGGGGACGGCATTCTTGCTTGCACTGCTTAAACAGCAGTCAGAGAGATACTTTACAGCAGCTTCATGCACATAGGAGCCGTAAGACTGATTCTGTCCTATAGACTTCTATAGGAGAGTTTTCAAATCATGCTCTGTGACCTGGGAATATGTCACTGTGCAGGGAGGTGAGAAGGGGAGCTGTGACAAGAGCCTCTTGTGACTGGTGGATCCTGTGTTATCTATTCACATTAGTGTCTCCTTTCAGTTTGACCCTGCTTTTACTGATAATGAGCAGACACAGAAAATCTCCCTCTACAGAACAAGAAGTGTCAGACAATTATTAGGCTTAGTGGCCAAAGTGAAAACTGCAGGACTTAAGAATCAATTAAAAATACTGAAAGTGATATGGAAATTTAAAAAAAACATAACCAACACGCGTGTCTCATTGCATCTTTCGGATCCGTCCCAAGAATTGGCATGTCAATTCTTGGTCCAAAAATTGCAGCAGGAGCCCTGTTCAAAACTATAGGGTGCGATCCTGCTGCATCTAACACACATCCAAACATGCAGCTGCGGGTTTGGATACGTGTTGGATCTTTTTTCCAAAAACGCTGTGTGAACATACCCTAAGACTGACTCAGTCCCACTGACTTCTATAGGAGAGTTTTCTAGGCATGCTCTGTGACCTGGGAAGAAGTCAGTGTGCAGGGAGGAGGAGAGGGTGAACTTTGACTATCTCCTATTGTGACTAGTGGATACTGGGTTATCTATACACATTGGTGTCTCCTTTCAGTTTGACCCTGCTTTTACTGATAATGAGCAGACTACTGAAAATCTTTTTCTACAGAACAAGAAGTGTCAGACTATTATTAGGCCTAGTAGCAAAGTGAAAACTGCAGGACAAGAATTTTTTAAAAATATTGAATGTGGAAAATTAAAAAAAAAACATAACCAAAAATTCATAAAAAATGTGTTTAACATAAAAACCTGAGTCATTTTTTGATGACACATTCCCTTTAAAGTAGTGATGACTGCATGCCCCTTCTACTACTATTGATAGGAAATCAGCAGAGCGCCCTGTAGAAGAAAGATTGGGTTTCCACATACTGAAGTACTCACTCTGTAAAATTCTACTACCTGAACCTAAAACACTATGGCCCTCATGTATGAAAACTGTCTAGATGTAAGACTTTCTTTGTTGCCCATAGCAACCAATCTGAGCTCCCCTTTAATTTTTTCAGAGCACTATATGAAATGAAAAGGGAGCTGTGATTGGTCGCTATGGGCAACCAGGAAAGTTTTACACCTAGACATTTTTCATACATGTCCCCCTATGTTCTGACCTAAGAGTTTATGTATTCTTGCCAGTGATCTAAAAAGGGGTTATTCTCCTTTTTTATATATCCTATTAGGGAATTCTGAATAAAGATTCACCTGTTCAGTATTCTCATCTTCATGCTAGAGCAAAGAGTAGTAACAAAGACCATCTCTCTGATACTGGAGGAGCTATCTTGTCCTGTGTTACACAGAGAGCCCACTGATTTAAATAGGTCCTATGCAATAATAATAATGATAATCTTTATTTATATAGAAGCAACATATTTTGCAGCACGTTACAATTTAGAGGGTATAAGTACAGACAAAAAACAAATATTCCATAGTAAGAAGCTACTAACAGTGCAATGCTTCATTTCTTCTGTGGGGTGCTGCAGGCAAGTCAAACACAACCGCGTTCCCCTATTGGTATTTGCAGACTGCTTGGAGGAGAAGCACAGATGATTGTCAAGGGACCCGGTTAATAAATAGGTATTAAAAGACAAAATTTGGCTCTTCACATCCAAAAACCTTTTTCTTGAAAAAAACGAGTATAGGTGCACACTGGTGCGGTAGCAATATACATACACATTTCAAATGCCAGTAGCACACTATCAACTAAAAAAACATTCAAGGTACATAGGAAGATTTGAAAAAAGCATTTCTGCTACTAGGGATACATGAAAATTTGGGGTTCTTATTTCACACTTTTGATCAAAACCACATAAGCCCACCTCCCGATTTCGTCAAGGGGACCCCAATGCAGGTGGGTCCTAACATGTATGAATGTGTATGTATATTGCTGCCGCACCGGTGTGCACCTATACTCATTTTTTTCAAGAAAAAGGTTTTTGGATGTGCAGAGCCAAATTTTGTCTTCTAGTATATATAAATGGAGGAGTGGCTACCTTCATTGGCTTTTTGCACTCCGCCCACCCTCATAGGTTTTAAAACCAGTGCAGTGTGCTCAGTTAGCTGGTTCTCTCACTCCCTAAAGTATGGAAGTCTGAACAGGCTCCAATGAGAGGTAGCGTTTCGTGTTAGGACCTACCTGCATTGGGGTCCCCTTGACGAAATCAGGAGGTGGGCTTAAAGGGGATGTATCGCTTCATCAGTTGGGCTGTTCTCTTGAAGCTTGATTCTCTTATTTCCTGAATTTAGGGGTGTTTCTTCCCCTCCCTGCTGGGCGTTTCTTAATTGAAAAGGGATGACATCATCCCCCCTTCACTCTTCATGCTGGCTTCAGTGTGTGTTTCCCTTTCCACATGTCACTGTCCTCTCACTATTCAGTCTTATTTTTTGTAAGAGCTGTTTACATACCTGCATTCAGTCTAAACAGTATTCCATGAACTCAGCATTGATCTCTCACAGCTGGACGGTTGCTACAGTTGAATCCAGCACAGATCTGTCTCCCTTCATGTTTACATAAGGCACCAACACGCAGGAGCATTAAGGCACTGTGGCACAATAATGCTGTTTTCTGATTATAGAGATAGCTGCAGTGTCAATGAGGAGCACTTAGCTGTATACAGTGAAAATGTTTTTGCTCCCTTACACACAGGAGCATTACGGCATCAGGCACAATTCTCCTGTTTTCTGATTATAGAGACAGCTGCATTGTCAATGAGGAGGCAGCTAACTGTATAGAGTGAAATTGTTCACGGCCCCTAATTCTGAGTGAGAGGCAGGAATGCAAACTCAGTGAATACAGCCCTCCGGGGGCTGAACAGAATGTAAATTATTACAGCTAATGAAATGCAAGGAGGAGGGATCCGACTTTCCGACCAGCACTGGAGAAGTTTCTTTACAGAAATAGAAGATAACGAATGTAACGGAGGAGTGGATCCGCTGGGCCAACGCAAGCGATGATAGCTAAGCCACGCCAGGGAACGGAATCTAAGTATCCCCCGGTTTTCACCAGAGCCCGCCGCAAAGCGGGATGGACTTGCTGCGGCGTGAGGCTACCAGGTCGTTACCCCTGACGTGACTTGCTTGCGATGGCGGCCGGGGTACAGCATGGTACAGAAACGTAATCCGGAGGCGTAGTCGGGGACAGGCAGAAGGTCAGGGCAGGCAGCAGAGGTTCGTAGTCAGAGACAGGCAGACGGTCAGGGCAGGCGGCAAATAGGCAAGGTCAGGAAACGTAAGCAAGCGGACTGGTACACGGGTAATCAAGACGGAACTCCAATACTCTCTAAACGCACCAAAAACACACCAACAGACTGGCAGGAAGTGCTGGGCGGATACCTTAAATAGAACCAGCTCGCGATAATAGACCAATTATCGGTACGCTGGCCCTTTAAATTTTAGAGAAGCCGGCGCGTGCGCGCCTTAAGCAGCGGCCACCCGCACGGCGGCCAGGACCGGCAGGAGCGGCGTTCACAGGAGCGCGGACAGGTAAGGGAAGCGGCGCCGGGAACGGGACAGCAGAGGGATGGTCGTGGGCAGCTGCGGCCGCCACGCCAGACCCCCTGCGAGCAGGGTGAGGGTCGCGGGGGGCAGCGGAGCCCGCGACCCACGTGACAGTACCCCCCCCCCCCCGCCCTTAGGTCTCCCCCTACTTTTCTGGAACCTAGAGAGGAGGTCAGGAGACAAGTTGGTCTCCGGCTCCCATGATCGCTCCTCCGGCCCGATCCCCTTCCAGTCAATGAGAAAGAACCGCTTCCCCCTCACTGTCTTCTGTGCCAGCACCTCCTTGACCTCAAAGATGTTATCAGAGTTGGCCACAGGAGAAGGCGAGACAGCCCCCCGGGAGAAGTGATTCAGCACCACCGGCTTGAGGAGAGAGACATGGAAGGCATTCGGGATGCGCAGGGGCGGAGCTTGTAGGACACCGGGTTAAGTCGCTGCAGTACCTCAAACGGGCCCACGTATTTAGAGCCTAACTTGTAGCTAGGCACCTTAAAGCGAATATATTTGGCTGACAACCAAACCCTATCGCCAGGCTCAAATAGGGGCGGGGACCTACGGTACCTGTCAGCCTGGACCTTGGTGCGAGCAGAAGCACGTAGCAGGGCCTGTCGTGTGAGCTGCCAGAGCGCCTTGATGTTCCTTACTTGGGCATTCACAGCCGGGACATGACACGAGGTAGCTAGGGGGAGAGGCGGGCAGGGATGTAACCCAAAGACAACAAAAAACGGGGAGGCCGCGGATCCCGAATCTAAAGAATTATAAGTAAACTCTGCCCAGGGGAGAAGATCTGACCAGTTATTTTGACGAGCAGATACAAAATGCCGCAGGTAGGTACCCAACACCTGGTTAACCCGCTCGACCTGCCCATTAGTCTGGGGGTGGTAAGCAGAAGAGAAATCTAACTGAACCTGTAATTGGCCACACAAAGCCCGCCAAAATTTAGCAACGAACTGGACTCCGCTGTCAGAAACTATATGCAAAGGGAGACCGTGCAGACGTAAAACATGACCGAAAACATGTTGAGCCAACTGGGGCGCAGAGGGTAATCCAGGCAGAGGGATAAAGTGAGCCATCTTGGAAAAACAGTCCGTCACAACCCAGATGACCGTGTTTCCAGATGAGGACGGGAGATCAGTAATGAAGTCCATGGCTACATGGGTCCAGGGTTTTTCTGGCACAGGGAGAGGCTGAAGAAGGCCCGCGGGTTTGAGACGAGGGACTTTATTACGGGCACAGGAGGTGCAGGCTAGAACGAAGTCCCTGACATCCTGAGCAAGAGTAGGCCACCAGTAATAGCGGTAGACCAGTTGGAGTGACCTATGGACTCCAGGATGCCCAGCTGTACGCGAAGAGTGTCCCCACCACACGATTCAGGGCCGCAAGGCCGGACGCAAGTACGTCGTCCCGGGGGGTATGTGCTGGAGATCCAAGGGGGCATCCGTGACTAGTCGTTCGGTGGGAACAATGTTTTGCGGAGGCGACTCAGGACCCACCGCTTCATGGCCCCTAGCTGGTCGATACGTTGATTCTGCTGGGCGACCGCCGTCGTGACATCCCGGAGATCAGGCAGAGGTACCCTGGCGGAATCCATGGCCGGTCTGTACTGTAACGGAGGAGTGGATCCGCTGGGCCAACGCAAGCGATGATAGCTAAGCCACACCAGGAACGGAATCTAACTAGCCCCCGTTTTTCACCCGAGCCCGCCGCAAAGCGGGATGGACTTGCTGCGGCGTGAGGCTACCAGGTCGTTACCCCTGACGTGACTGGCTTGCGATGGTGGCCGGGGTACAGCGTGGTACAGAAACGTAATCCAGAGGCGTAGTCGGGGACAGGCAGAAGGTCAGGGCAGGCAGCAGAGGTTCGTAGTCAGAGGCGGTCAGACGGTCAGGGCAGGCGGCAAACAGGCAAGGTCAGGAAACGTAAGCAAGCGGACTGGTACACAGGTAATCAAGACGGAACTCCAATACTCTCAAAAACGCACCAAAAACACACCCAACAGACTGGCGGGAAGTGCTGGGGGCGGATACCTTAAATAAAAACCAGCGCCCGATAATAGACCAATTATCGGGACGCTGGCCCTCTAAATTTAGAGAAGCCGGCGCGCGCGCGCCTTAAGCAGCGGCCACGCGCACGGGGGCCAGGACAGGCGGGAGCGGCGTTCACAGGAGCGCGGAAGGGTAAGGGAAGCGGCGCCGGGACCGGGACAGAAAGGGGGAGGCGCGGCCCCCCGGCCCAGACCCCCTGCGAGCAGGGTGAGGGTCGCGGAGGGCAGCGGAGCCCGCGACCCCCGTGACAAGGAATACTGTGAGAACAAGACAGCTTTGCTAATGACATCCACTTGCAAAGTTGTTTGTTTTCACTGTCCCCTTATTCTGAAGGCCATTTAATGAAATGATACAACCCCTTTAAGCAGTTTTGATTAAAAGTATGAACTAAGAACCCCAAATTTTCATGTATCCCTAATAGCAGAAATGCTTTTTTTTAAATATTCCTATGTACCTTGAATTTTTTTTAGTTGATAGTGTGCTACTGGCATTTGGAATGAATAAATAGGTGTTGTCCAAAGCATAAAAAACCTTATTATAAAGTGAATTTATATGAGATATCTAAGTGTGTTTCAGAGGTGCATAACCAAAGGGCTTTTCTAATTGAGTTTAAACAATGTTTGTTCTCAGGCTTGGTGGTTTACTAGAAGAGATTCAAGGACAAATCCAAAATCAACGCAAGTGGCTGAATCCCAGCTAGAACGAACAGCTGATGGCCAGACTCTGCACATACAACAACTCATTAATGCTCTGAGAGAAAGGATGGTGAGTAGCAACACTTATCACTGTTATCAATTATACAGATGAACAATTTAAACTTGTTTACAGTTTAAAGAAAAATCTGGAATTACCTGGATTTCTGCATTAATTAAGATAAAATGTGCTCTGATTGTTATTTAGATCAATTTAAATTCCCATTCTGATCGCCGTCCCAATTAGCACTTTTGTACAGGGGTCAGCATAGGCATTCTAACCAGTCTGCAGCTATATAGCACTATAAATGGCACAGTGTGTTCTTACCCCTTTCTACAATAGCCAGCATTAAAGGGGCAAAGGTAAATAAAGACTATTACAAAATACATTGCTGTTCTGATTTTGCTTCCCATCAGAGTTAGAGCTGATATTATCTCCTGTATTTGTGCACAAGCTTCCCTCATTACCGGCCACCTCTCTCAGCTCTAATAGGCTCTAGCAACAGTGGCCGGAGGGGTGAACACTCCTGCTGGTGTTACTGAAAAGTGGACTTTTTTTTTGCTTTATTTAATGACAAACTTTAAACCTTTTGGACCCTTTTAAGCTTGTTACTGTTTCAGAAACGCACTAATGTCCCTCCCTCTAACAGGCACTGCTATGAATAGCGGGGGCTCATACTAATCATGCTGTAAACGCTCACACCCTAATAGGAAGGGGGAGCCTAAATTGTCTGGGGCCAAAAAAAAAATGGTGAAAAACACCTTAATTTTTAACCAGTTTATGGCCCAGAAGTTCTTCTAAAAGCAGGGTTCCCCAAACTCCATCCTCACGCCCCCAAAAACGGGTCTTTTTTCGGTTTCCCACAGAAGCACGACAGTAATTAAAAGTCACCTGTGCAAATGTTAAATCACTTTTGCAATGCAAAGGGAAAGTCAGAAAACATGATTTGGGGGGGGTGGTGAGGATGGATTTTGGGGAACCCCCCTTTTCTAAGGGATCAGATAAATGGGTTCACCCCCCGTGAATAAAGATGTGAACTACAACCCCAGCCCCCCTCAAAATATCTGCTGTATTTTTGTTGCATTTGAATTGGTATGTGTGTGAACTCAACCCTCAGCCCCCCTGAAATATCTGCTGTATTATATTTTGCTTTTAAATTGGGTATGTTGTGAATAAAACCCCCCAGCCATCCCCTAAAATCTGCTGTATTATATTGTGCTTTTGAATTGGTATGTTTTTGAACTACAACCCTCACCAACCCCTCTGAAAATTGCTGTTTTATATTGTGCATTTGAATTGGATTTTGGGGTGAACTACAACCCTCAGCCATCCCTTGAAATATCTCTGTATATATTGTGCATTTTAAAATTGGTTGTTTGAACCCAACCCTCACCACCCCTCTAAAATATCTGCTGTATTATATTGGGGGGGGCAATTTTTAAAAGGAATTTGGTTTTAATTGATTTGTAACTACAACCCCAGCCTCCCTCTAAAATATTCTGTATTATTTTTTCATTTAATTGGGATGTGTGTGAACTACAACCCTCAGTCCCCAAATATTTCTGTATTATTTGTGTTTTTGAATTGGGTTTTTGGTGTGAAACTACAACCCCAGCCATCCCTTGAAATATTGCTTTTATATTGTGCATTTGAATTGGTATGTGTGTAAACTAAACCCCTTCCCACCCTCGAAATATTGCTGTATTATTTTGCTTTTGAATTGGTATGTTTTGGACTCACCCCAGCCATCCCTCTGAAATACTGCTGTTTATATTGTGCATTTAAATTGGATGTTTTATGTATTACTTAAACCCCTCAAAAAAATCCAAGCCTTTTTTGTATAACCCCCTTTTTGTTATTACTGGTTGTATGTGAAATTTCCCGCCTAGTCCCCAAAAATGACCTGTGTTTTTTTTTACTTACACAGATTTTCCCTTAAGTCCTCTTTGGGGGCCATTGAAACCCCCCCCAAATTACGACACCGGGGTTTTTTGGGTGCAGAAAGGAACTCTACATTGTCATTAAAAAATCAGATGTTTAGGTCTCTGAATTTTTTACGTGCATATTTGGAAGAAAAATATTTGAAATTTAATATTCAAAAATAGGCCAGAAATGAGACAAAAGTGAGCTTAAGGGGACTTAAAGGGTCCCTGCTATGTGAGTAACTGGTTCTTAAACAACCCCTTTTTCCACATGCTCACCTTGCTATCTACCTTAGAAATCTCCCCCTTTTTTCCTACAACCCTTGTCCCCCCCTAAAAACATCCCCCATAGCGCCTCTCTCCCCCCTAAAATAGGTATACATCCCACACACTGTTTTCCTTTTAAAATCCCCCAACCCACCAGCCTCCATAATGGCCAAACCCGCTCAAACAACACAAACCAAAATCTGTACTTTTTTTCTCCCTTTCTCTGCGGGGGACATCTCTCCAAACCCCAGGCCCCCCCTCCTTTAATCTCACCCCCCCTCCTCCCCCCATAAAACCCTCTAATCGCTTGCATTCCTGTACTCTTTTCCTCACTTTAAAATGTCTTTGGAATCCCGATCGTTGGTAAAAAAACTCACGCTGTTCTGACCTTTCCCCCCAAACTCCCTTAATTTTCGCTTCACGAAACAGGCTCCACAATCAGACACCGCTCCCTTGCTGCCCTCCCCTTGGGGCCTACATTTCACCCCACCCCCAAGGGAGAACAGGCCGGTGGAGGAGTTCATATTTTTTCTCTCCCCCTGCACTTACCGGGTCATTCCCCTGCACCCCCCCATTTCCCCTCCTTTAGGTCCACACTCCAGACCTTCGGCCATTTCCCTCAAATGCCATTGTGACAGACCCCCGGCTCACCCCCCGCCAGTTTCTGGACTTTTTGCCGCCTGGCCCCCTCACTTCCTCTCCATGAAATCCCCACCTCATCATGGGATTTCAACTCCCATCGACAACCCTTGTCCCTTCCCCTCTCGGTTTTTCTTTCACTAAAAAAAATCATCCTTTGGCCTTTGCAATTTACGATTTCCCCCCCCCCCCCAAAGGGAAACCCCTCTTGATTGGTTTTTCTGAGCACTTTCAATTTCTAACCCCCTAATTCTCCTTTTGCTCCCCCTGATCACAACCTTTTCCCTTCCTTCACCCAATTCCACTTTCGGACACACCCTGCCCCTCGCCCATCCAGAACATTCGCTATGAACACTCAGGGAAATCATAGAACCCCTACAGTCCTCATGCCCCCCAATCCCCCTCCCCCCTTTTTGTCCTGCCCGGGGTAACATACAAGAAACTCTCTCCCACCCTGGGGATTTTTGGGACCTTCAGAACGCACACCAGAGTCAGGCCCCACACCTTGGCACAACACCTCAGAAATCCTTCCTCAGCGATGTTCAAGGTGTGCTGGAAAAACTGTGGAAAATCAAAGCTACCTGAATTTTTCTCCATTTCAAATTCTGCTCAGCACTTACCCCACTGCCCTTTACTGGGGCCCAAAAAAAAATATTTCACCCCCCCATCCCCATTACACAAAAAACCCAAAAGCCTGTTTGACACTTTCCCTCCCCCCTCACCCAAAAGCTTGGCCCCCGTCACGACCTCTGTGCGAAGACCTGGCCCCTTATTCAAAGACAAAAAAGACAGTTCCCGCAAAACCCCTCACCAAACCTCAAGAAACCCCCAGCCCGTCCCTCCGCACGTCCTTTTGTCTGCCTCAGCCCTTGACCCCCCGCAAAGAAAGAAATTTAGGCTTCTCTCATCGTTCGCCCTAAACCCCCCTCTCATACCCCATTCATCCACCTTTTCCTCTATTCTCACTACTCTCTCCCTTACCGAATCTTTAACCTTTCTTCTCTACTGGGTCTTCCCCTCCCTTTTTAAACACGATCAAACCCCCTTTACTTAAAACCCTTCTGGCCCATCCGTATTCTAACTACCGCCAGTCCTCTAACCTTCCCTTCATCCTAAACTCCGGAACCTTGGGGCTAAATCCCCCCCGTTTAATCGCTATCTCTCTACTAACTTTTCTCCCCTCACAATCCGGGGGTTTCCCCCCCCTGCCTCCACAGAAAATGCTCTAGTTAAAGCTCTAATGACTCCTCACTGCCAAAAAAACAAGGCAAATATGTTGCTGCTTCTCCCGGGTCTCTCTCAACATTTGACACGTGGATACCCCCTTCTCCTCACCATGCCAGCACCATTGGGTCCGAAAAAAAGTTTTCCCTTGGTTCTCTTCTACCTCTCTGACCGCCCTTTAGGGCCATTTTCTGGTTTACCCCCTCTCCTCTCCCTTTCTTCGGGGGTTCTCAGGGGTAGTTTTTTCCCCCCTTTTTTCATTTAAAATCCCCCATTTGGGCAAACCATCAGCAGATTTGGGTTCCTTACCATCTCTATCTGATGACACCCAAAATTTTCCCCCTCCCCGAACATCACTCTGCCCTATACAAAACACCAGTGACTGTTGTCCGTGTCTCTACATCAGTCCTCTCTCCAT
Source organism: Phyllomedusa bahiana (assembly GCA_025379985.1). NCBI lineage: Eukaryota > Metazoa > Chordata > Amphibia > Anura > Hylidae > Phyllomedusa > Phyllomedusa bahiana. The sequence goes on along the minus strand of JAODAL010001191.1, from coordinate 210,814 downwards.
CTGAAACTAAAACCCCCTAAAACCGAACTTCTTGTCTTTCCCCACTTCTAACCAACCCTACCCTGCTATCCGGTCTCAGTGGGGCAACCACATAACTCCCAGGGAAGGCCGCTGTCTTGGGGTTTTACAAAATTTTAATTGTCCTTTTACCCCTTTACCCAAACCCTTGCCGCTCGCATCTGCCCTCAAGAACTCTCCCCAAAACCTACTTTCTCACTGTGGAAACACTCAAACCCTCTTTTTTTCTTTTTCACTCTCGTCTTGACTACTTGCAACTCCTTGCTTTTCGGTCTCCCTCTCTGCAAACTCTCCCTCTGCAATCTGTTCTGAATGCGCAGCCCGGCTTGTCTTTCTCTCCAACCGTATCTGATGCCTCTACCCCGTGTCAGTCATGCACTGGTTTGCCATCCAGTACAAATCAACATAAACCCCCATTCACCCAAAAGCTCTCCACGTGTTGCTCCCCCCTAAACCCTCCCCACTCTGTCTACCACCCTACCCTCCTCCGCCTGCTGATGATATCAGACTACATTCAAATCAACCGAACCTCCCTTTTCCCCCTCCAAGATTTTCACACCGGGGACCAATTCTCTGGAACGTGCTACCGCGGGCCCATCAAGCACTTTTAAACCCTCACAGTTTTAAGAGGGCCCTGAGAAAACATCTCTACCCGGCCTACCGATCCCCCAACTGCTATCACACCGTCACCCCCTACACGGGCACTCACAGCCTTATCTGTATAAGATTTTTCTGCAGGGTGGCTGGGGACCCCTTTTTTATTAAAACCCCCCTCTATTTATGAACATGGTGGACCCCCTAGTAAACTGGACTTTTAACCCCTTTTCTCCCCAAAACACCATAAAAGATTGTAAGCTCCGCGAGCAGGGGCCTCAACTCGGTTCATTGTAAATTTTTTATGTGAATGGCTGTATGTACACCCCCTAATTTGAAAGTGTGCGGAATATTTGGCGCTAAAAAAAAAAATTATTATAAATTTTATTTCTTTGAACCCATGATATGTGGCCGCTTACTAGCTTTCCCTATTTCAACATTTTTTTTTTGAAATAATTTCTGTATAATTGAAGCATAAAACAAGGCTGGCCACTTTGGAGAAGGTCTGACCCAATCATCAAGCCATCACAGTTTGTCAATGTCACTGTTTCTTATCCTTGCCCATTTGTTTTTGCTTTTTATAAAATAAATTTTAAGAATAACGTTCACCTTTTTAACAAATTTTATCAACCCCAAAAAGTGACATGTTTTCTACTTCACTGGTCATTGGTTTATAATATTAAAGGGGTTTTTTAATCACCTTTCGAAATATATGTGATAACAAAAATGAACCTGTGAACTACAGAATTGCTCATCCCCCTTAGTTACCTGAAAGTTTACATTAGACACGACAGGAGTTTGATAGGGAGTGATCTGGCCGTGCTTGCGTGTTTGCATTTTCTTATCTGATGACAGGAACATTTAATGAGCTTTCAAGGGGCTGGAGAGAAAGTGCAGTGTATGAGTCTGTCTGCTGTATAGAGAATCCACTCTTGTAATGTTATTATTTGAGTAAACTTTTGAGACGCTCCTTTCTTCCTTACTCTCTGCTCACCCTCCCCTCCCTGTCACCCCTACAGCGTTCATGACTCAGCATGATTTGTTTATATTCTCCCCTGAGCTGATGAGGCAAGGAACTCACTTCGTGAGGGGCAAAACCCCTTTAAGGCTATCTGGAGTGTGTATATATTAGATATAAAAAGGATTCATTAACTATCTGCCACATAAGGCTTGACATTGCTTTGTTTACCAGATGCCCTTCCCCTAATTAAGAGTGTCTACGACTGTACGGCATGTTCTTGTAATTGAACATTTCTCAGAAAGAAGTTGTTGTAACCAAATTGGAACAGAGAGGTATTTAGTGGATTAACATTGCATCATTTAGAATGCTAGAAACATGATTATTGCAGTAAGTGTATTATTTTCCTTTGCAGTACATTAGCAATGGCATTATTTAAATACAGCTGCTGATTTCATCTATTGGTTATCGGTGCCAAGATCCTGAAAATGATATATTAGGGCTTATCTAGAAAATTCTATTGCTGCATTTGTGTTCACATATATCTGGTTCAGCAGAGGCATTACTTGAAGCTCCAATGCAACCGCTTAAGGCACCAGGGTTGCAACTGTATCCCTCCCGCTATTTTGTTTTTCCCCTGTGGTCAAAAGGTTCTAGTTATTGCGGGCCCATAAAGCATTCATATTTGGGCTTATAAAAATTCCCGGGGCGTTTTTTCCCCCTTTTTTAACGCCGTGTGCTCAGGAGTTGGGGCGGGGGGGGGGGTTTCCGGGCCCCCAGCCCCTTTAAACTTTCATTATTCACGGGCGTATACGTTGTAAATTAATTGAATGTTACTTCTCTATGAAAAATGGGGATTACCTTTTAATAAAGGGGAATGTATCTCCCCCGAAATTTTGCGCAGTACGGCTGAATTAGGGGGTGAGAAAAGCCCATAAATTGCCGGGGGGGGGCTGTAAAACTTTAGCCTTAAAATGTTTCTTGTTTGAAGCAAAAACATTTCCCAAAACCCCTTTTCCAAAAATCCCAATACTTATATTTATTTTCCCCTGTACATAAATTTTTAAATACAGAAAATTTTTCCTCGGGTTTTTAATGGGGCCCATGGTTTCACGGGGACCCCACAGAAAAGGACTAAAAGGAAAAGGTACATCCCGGGATTTTAAAAGTGGGAAAACCCAACCGACCCCCCCAACAAGGTTGGAGGCGAAGTTCAGCAAGCTGAAGCACGCAGAAAACAAGATGGCTCCCCAAAATTCATTTAAATTTAAAAACCCAATTTTTGGGATGGATTGAAAATATGAAAGTGAATTTTAAAGCAGGCAAGTCTTTGGGGGTTTTCATTCTTTTTTGTAAAATGTTTCCCACTCAGCCCATTTTACTAGGCATTACCCCCAAACCGAAAGGAAAAAAAGAACATTAGCATTTAATTAATGAAAATCCACACAGGTTATGGAAAGAACTACCATGCATTTAAATGAGTGAGTGGGAGATGTTCTCTCTAATAACTATGGGAAATGGAGCAGACGTTGTCCTGAGAGAAACTGAGACACACTCCATGTATAGAGTATTTGGATGTTAAAAAAGCCAAAAAAAATTTGCCCAGTAAGAGCGGTTTAAAGTAAATTTTGTAAAACGGGGTTTTGGAGAAAAAAAACTACATCGAAAACCTTAGTTTCTTTACAAACGCACTTATAAATTTTTTAATAGTGCAAATGCCTTTTGGACTTTATGGGTTGCATTTTGGAAACCTAGCGCCAAACCCCGCCTTTTATACCTCGGGTTTTAAAGTAGTGTACAAACCCCCCAGTATGAATAAAAGGGGGACTCACGCCTTTATAAATGTGCCCCTTCTGCCCCCAAAAAAGTACTCTCAGCCTTACCACTTTAAATCGGGTATGGATTTGTTAAAACTTTTTTCACAGAAAATTTTGGGGGGCCCCAACCCCCCCCTTTATTGGCGAAATTCAAAAGTTTTTGGGGTTTTCGGCCTTTACAATGGGGGCAATTTTTGGGAAATACGAAGGTTCATGTTTTCATAAAACAGGGCTAAAAACGGGTTTGGCTAAAAAGTACAAAAAAAAAATTGGGGCTGAAATGTTAAACATGTGCCCCTTTTTGTCCGGGGGGTGGCCCAATTTAAATTTTATTTTAGAGGCCAGCCGCATACAAAATTATGAGCTGAGAATGGAGAGTGGCTTTTCAGCAGGCAATCGGGCTTTTTTTTCCACTAAAAAGGGAAGGGGATGGATTTTAAAAAACCCCTGCCTTTTTGGGTTTCATTGGGGCAGATTTATCAATACTGTTTAACACTTAGATTTTTTTAAATTTAAAGACTAAACAGTTTACAACTTTCCCACATTTATCAAAAGTGTTGATTAATCTGGGGCGGGTTTTTGAATGTTAGTCTAAGTTTACACCTTTTATTAGTTTTTTTTAAATTGTGCTACAAATTGAAAACAAAGTGTTGAGGGCTTTTTTTTGGGGGCCCCCGGGTTTCCCAGCAAAAGCCACCACCCTTTTTAAGAAACCACACCCTTTTAAAGAGGCCAAATCCCATTTTTTCCATTTTACCCCCAGTTTTTCTTGGCGTAAACTGAAATTCCCCTTAAATTTAAATTTTGCCATTTTTATATGGGGGAAGCTAAATGGACCAATGGGGTTGGGTGGGCTGCAGATCCCACATCACTTTTCAGGGACTTCAAGGTATAAAATTTCCCCCTTTAAGGGGACATACTTTATAAAGCCCCATATTGCTTTGGGGCAAAAAAAAAAAAAGGGATATAAGAATGCCCCCCAGAGGTGTTTTTTCTTAGCTTACAGGGGGCAGAATATTTAAAAGGAAATAAAAAAAAAAAAAAAACAAAAAAGAAAAAATTTTAATTATTTAATTTAAAAAAAAAAACACTGGGCCAAACTGAAAACCTTTGCCCCATCCCCGAGGGACCTGAAAATTTTATTTTCCCCTTTTCCCAATCTTTGGTGGAAACAAATTAAAAATTTTTATTTAGCTCAAACTTCTGCTATTAAAAAATAACTTAAAAAATGTGAAAAACTTGAAAGCGCTGCCTAGAATTTTCTATTTGATTCTGCCTGTTTGAGTTTAACTAAACACTTTTTGGTTCAAATCGCACTATGGTTCATGAAATTTTATGACAAAGTTTAAAGTTTTTTTTTGCTCCACCATAGACGACTTTAGAAAAAAATAGCTGCCCGCATTTCAGATTTTTTTAGATTTTTGGGGGTTCCAGGTTTAAATGTGCTAATTAGTATAAGAAAGAAGTAATCTGGTATTCATTCAGGTGCACCAGCTCAATCCATATTGAAAGGGTTGGGATAAAAAAAGATTGCTCTTGCCTGTTTAAGGGTGCTTTTTGTTACAGTGTTGCTGGACCCCGATTTTGCCCCCACTGGTGACATCAGGTTTATCAGTTTTACATGTTTCGTTTTAAAATGGGGCCCCGTGGTCTGGGCCGTTTTTATATGGGAAGAGACCCTTTTTTTGGTCAGTGATTGGCTGCAGCATTATATGAAGGATGAACGTGATGTCATGGGTTTAAAACCCACAAAAAAAGCGGGGAACAGAAAGTAGGCTTCCAATTTTTGGGGAATGTTTTTTGGCCCTTTACAAAAGTGAGTTAAAATCCTCCTTTGTTTAAAAATTGTTCTTTTTATGGGACAACTTGAAGTATTAAAACTTTGATACAAGGGAAAAATTGTCCCTGTACGCTTTTTACAAAATGGTTTTAAAAATTTAATATAACTAAAACACAGCCATAAATGTCTAAAACCCCGGGCAAAAAAAAATGAGTAGGGACCTAGGTGAAAATGGACAATTTGTGCTCAATTTTGCCATTTTCCCTCCACGGTTTTCATTTTGACTAATTGGCCCTTAAAGGTTTCTTAAAGGGGTTTTGGGAAAAATGTAATTTTTTGCGTGGGGTCCTCCAAAAGGGGAAATTTTAAACACTTTTCTAAATCTATGTGATTAAAAAAAAATGTAGCTTTGAGAGCTGCAGCTTTGCTTAGTTTCCCTTGTTTCCTTGGGCTGTTTACATTAGCTACAAAACCCGGAGCTGATTGGCCAGTTTGCGTTTTTTGCACTTTATCTGATGACGGGGGCACATGAAAAGGAGGGGGAGTGCAAAGAAACCTGTTTCTGCTGTTTTAGAGAAAGGGTGGTTTTTAATGTAATTATTTTTGAGTAAACATGAAAATTTCTCCCCGCTCAGCCCCTTTTCCCTCCCCCCCCTGCCTCTTGGATTTTCATTTCTCTCCTGAGCAGATAAAAGGAGAAAAATAAACCTGTGAGCTTGTGCACGATTTCAGTTATCCTCTGTGGTTTAGCCAAAAAAATGTTTTCTCAAGTACAGAGACGAATTCACCTTGGGGGGTGTGCATGGGGGGGGGGGCGATGACTTATGGAGGAGGCACTTGTTTTTTTTAAAAACATAAAACAAAAACGCCCCCTTTTTTTAAGGGTCAAGGGGGACGTTTTAGCCTGTTAAAGGGAAAAGGGAAAAACCTTTTGGCAAAAAACCCCCTTTTAAATGTGAATTTTGGAGCAGGTAAGTTAAATTTTGGGATTATCGCTCTCAATTCTCAAATGGTCAATTGGGAAATTCAAAAATGGCACCCCGTTTGGAAAAGAACTTTCCCGAGGTTTTAAAAAAAGAATTTTTGCACTAATAAAATTTTGGGGGTAGGTTCCCTTTTGAAGAAGTTGTAAAAACCCTGAAACTGGTGCAGTTTGGGCCAAGGGATACGGCAGTTTAACAAGACGGTTCCACTCAGAAACAGGCCCTTTCCCTGACTGGATCAAAGGGGGAAATTGACCCGGGCCCCTTTGGGGTCAGCATCATATCCAAAGGTTTTTTCCCTTTTAAAATAGACGTACTTATGAGTGTGCCAGCATTGCTGCAGAGGATAAAAGGGGGGGGGGGGTCAACCTGTGGTGCTCGGGCCAAAACGCTGCTTTAAATTGGTCCCGCATGGGTGTTGTTCCCCGAAGGGGGAAACCCCTTCTTAAAAAATGACGCCAAGAAAGCCTGCAAAAACAGAAGGGCAAGCAGATTAAGGGGCATGGATTTTCTGGAACCATGGGTTTTTTGGGGCTGATGAGACCAAGATGAAAATTTTTTTGGTTCACATGGTTCCCAAAAATGGTGGTGGCAAACCCGGTGAGGGGTAAAAAGGGAAAAGGGGGTTTTTTGGCTTACGTCAAGCATGGTGGTGGGAGGGTTTCCCTGGTTTGGGGCTTGCATGAAATGCAGTTGGGGGTGGGAGCTACAGTTCAATGAGGGGAAACCCTGAAAGCCAACATGTATTTTGACATACTGAAGCGAGCTGACCCCCTCCATTTTGGAAAATGAGCTGGGGGACAGTATTCCTCATGAAAGGCCCCTAAACACACCTCCAAAACGGGCCACTGCCTGTAAACAAAAAGGGGAAAAAAGGGTGCTGGGGCTGGCCAAAACATGTCTTTTAGACCTTAACTCTATTAAGCATCTGTATGGCATCCTCAAATGGAAGGTGGAATAGTGCGAAAAATCTGTACAAAACCAAAAGCTCCAAAGGGTGGATAAATGGAAGAAAATTCCCGTGGGAAAATGTGTAAGCTCTAGTGAAATCCCAAACCCAAAGGGGTCAAGGCAGTGCTGGAAAAAAATGGTGGCCCACAAATATTAAAAAAAATTTGGGCACAATTTGATCATTTTCAATAAAGGATGTACTCACTTTTGTTGCCAGTAATTTAGACATTGATGGCTGTGTGAGTTATTTTGAGGGCACACCACAGTTAGGGTATGTTCACACACGATGTATGGTGGATGCCGCAATACGCCTGCTGTTGAACAGTCCTACAGCCCGCCCTCTGATTTTCGTTTTGTACTCACCCAAAAGAAGTGTCATATCACTTCTATTTATGGGCACACAGTACGCACCTGGCAATACGCCAGGTTATCATAGCACTCAATGTTTCAATGTGTCATAAATTCAGTGTTGTCCCATATAATATTTACAAAAACGTGAGGGGTGAACAGAAATTATTTTCCGCATCTTTCCCAAAGTTTCAACTGCAATATGAATCAGGACATGATCATAGGCAAACTGAGTATTAGTTAATTATTTTACACTTATGGTCCATTACAACATATTATTATACCAATTTTGTTTTGTTTAGGTAACAGGTTTCCATGAAAAACAGGAGTATCTAAAATCTCTACAACAAATCCAAGAGTCGAAAGTGAAACTAGAAAGTAGAAAATTCCAGAAAGACATTAAGCACATGCAAAGGAAAATTGTAGAACTGAAAGATGTTTGAGATATTCTTGGTGATACCAGGTCTTGCTAGGTTCATTACATTATAGTGTTTGTGTAAAACGATCCTAGCACCTATGCCTTGATGCAATTGCCATTTGTTTTTTTATGTAAACTTTTCTTCTTGGTATTTCTCCCTTTAAGAGTGGGACAGGGGGATGGAATATATCTGGCTGCCTTAAAAGTTCATTATTGTTCAATATTGGAATAAATGGTAGAAAGAGGAGTTTTACAATGATCAGGGTTTATAGCAAAAGGAGCAGCAACCGCAAACAACTTGACTTCCTTAATCTTCTTAGTAGTTTTTTCAGACATTAGAGCACAATAGATGAATAAAGCTACTTGTCTTCAAATATGTCTTGAGGAAGAACACAGGTGGTTAAAGTATAATGAAGGGATTTCCCACAACTGATATTTATCACCTATCCATTGGATAGGTGATAAAAGTCTGGTTGCTGGGGCTTTCACCAATGGGACCTCCACCAATCACTAACACCAGCCCAAGTTTCCCATTCTTCTTCATGCAGTCAAGCAGTATGGGAGTGTTTGAATTTAGCAGCATTCAAGCATGAGGGCTATTGCAGGAAAAAAAAACTTTTGGTAACAGATGATTATTTTACTTCAGTGATGTTACTATTTAAATAGTTCCTTTAATGGACTTGTGCATTTAGGCAAAAATTATTATGGACTCCGTGAATGTAAAATAAATAAAGCAACATAAACCCTAGATGCATGTATCCTGACCTCTAAACTCTGGTAATATCGCATTCTGGCTTTATATTTGATGCATACACTGAATATAAAACCCTTTCAGAATGTAGCCACTTGGCACCTCTAGCAAGCAGCTGAAATTACTAGAGACAGCTTCAGCCAGCTAGGCACTTCCTCTATAGGGGACATCATGTAGTGATAAAAGGACAGCGTGAGTCTAACAGGAGTAGCTTTTATAGGGCATCTCTTGTTATTGCACATTCCAAAGCAGATAACATCCTCATGATGCCCATATGCTGTAACAGGGCATACTAACTGAAGCAGTATTTATGAGACATCCCCCCTAAGAAAACTGTTTGAGCTGTGGTCTACCAACTGGGCACCGGACAGTATTTCTCAGTACAGAATGCTCATACTAATGTAGTTCATGCATCAACTCGCTTTGTCATATTTCAACAGAAAATAAGGATCTATTTTGCACATAAGAACTGTTGGCAATAAGGAACAATGGAGATATTATATAAGGGAGCAACAGAGAAGTAACTTATTACAAGACATAGGCCTTTTAGATACAACACAATTGTACTATTAAGATTCTTTCAGCATTAATTATTTAAAATGTTTTAGGGCCCTGTTTTATATGGTTTTATTATTTTGCTTTTTTTACATTTTAATAGATTGCATTTTTTATAAATTTTCCCTTTTTTATGTAAATGAAAATACTGCATCGATCTTTGTTGTATAAAAATAAAGCTGTTTTCAGTACAGGGTTTTGAGTCACCAGTCTTAATTTTGCAGTAGGTGTTGTGCATTAAAGTAACACAAATTAAAAGAGACTTTCAAGGTGCCATTTTATTACCGAGGAGGTAAGAGTAGCTGAAAAAGTGATTGCTACGCCATTGTATGTATTAAATAAAATGACTCATAATTGTACACATATGTCTGCTGTGATTAGAACTGCATATTCATTCTCTAGGCTTCTATAAAGCATAAAAATACAGTTTCCAATGGTTATACAAAGTGATAATAAAGTTCCTTATTTAAAGGGAACTTGTCACAGAGGTTATGCCTCCCTTGCTGAGGACAGCACAAGCTAGTGACAGACTGCTGTTCCCAGCACTGTGTCCCTTATTCTGTAAGAGCATTAATAGCATTAATTCAGAGTATTTAATGCTCAAATCTAGCAGTTTGTAGGCAGAAAAGAGTCCAGATTATTTATGAGCAGGTGTTAACCCCCTCCCACCCAAGGCTAGCTCCACCCACCTGACAGTTATTCACATGTTTCTAGCTATTCAAAGTAATACGTTAATCACTTGTAAGCTTGGTGGGGCCTCAGATGGGCGGGTCATGAATTAAATGGACTCTTTTCTGCCTACAAACTGCTAGATTTGAGCATTAAGGGCCACATGTGCGACAAGCCGGGTGATTGGGACAGAGGGCCTTTAAGGTTGTCACGGGCGATGGTATGGCACGAGGACATATGGTGGCCTTGGTCCCAGGCCCTGCCTGACCGCAAGAATGTTCCCTGCTACCCAACCCCACACAACGGCCACAGCTGAGACAGTCACTGCAAACGTAGGCTTGAGGGTAACAGTTGCTTTACTAGAAGCTGGAACGGTTGGTAGAATACAGACTAATGCTGGTACAGTCTGTCGTGGGTAGGCCACGGTAAAATACAGCTTTGTTAAGGAACAATTAGGAGTAATCAGTCTTGGAGCTGTATGAGCACTTTAGTACTTGTAGAAGAGATGCAGGTATGCTCTGGAAGTAGTAGGGAAGTTGGGAGTAGTAGTAAGGTGGTAAAGAATTGTTACAGACCTGATCCAGAGGGATGAGACCTACAGCTGAACGAGGCACGGGTGAGAAGATACTGAGCTTGAGACTTGGGAACGTGACGCTGCCAACGCACACTGGTTACAGGTGGAAGACCCCATGGACCACTGAAGGGAAACCCAGGACAAAATTGTCGGAGTTGGGGACCTCAAACACACTTCCGACTGGGCAGTAGGCTCTAATAATATATATGGGTAGTCCTACTGGAAACTGAAGTAGACCCGTGGAAATCCTTGTTGCTTTCTGGATACAAGTTGAATTTAGAAGCTGAAAAGACTCTAGGCCACTGCCAGGCGTGTGCTCTCTGTGGAGCCTCGTGCTGCACTCGCTGCTTCTGGAACTTTCCAGCTCAGACCGTTATTCTGAGGCTGCAAAAAGAGAGCTCCCCTGATTGGCTGACATGGCTGAGTCACTTATCCAATCAGGTTACTAGCTGATTTAACCCCTTTTTTTGCTCTTAAGGCCGTGTTCACACGGCTTATTCACGGCGGATTTGGGGCCCCGTATTGAGCGCACAAAATCCGCCGTGAATACGGGGCGGGGGGGGCGGGACGGGGCGGGGCCGGAGCGCGGCGGGGGGGGCCGCTTCCGGCCCATAGACAATGCACTGTTTACGGCGCGTCCGCGCCGTAAATAATGTGCATGTCACTTTCTTCCCCCGCCGGCGATTTGCCCAGCGGGGGGGAAGCGACGGATTCCATGTTTCTATGAGAGCAGTGGATTACCGTAATGACTCCGACGGATTGGCGCCGTATTGAAGCGCAAATCCAGCGCGGAATACGGCGCCAATCTGTCGGCAAATAAGCCGTGTGAACGGGGCCTAACAGTGGGCAAAGTAACTGCAAGAAATATACAGTTTTGGACGAGAATACTGTAGGAGAAACACACAAGAACAATTCCAATAGAACGAAATAAAGAAATGTCTGGGATTTAAATATATGAGCTCACAGTGGGAAACTAGGCGTAGAGGGGTGGACTAGTGAGCGATTTGTAGTGGCTGTATCTACTCACGAAACAGATAAACAGAACAAGGTTCTGTTTCAGGCCACTACTCATGTATGAAAGCTGTCTTGGTCGAAGACTTTCTTTGTTGCCCATAGCAACCAGAGTTCCACTTACATTTCATCTAGTGCTCAGAAAGAATGAAATGAGCGCTCTGATTGGTTACTATGGGCAGGGCCGCCAACAGAAATTTCAGGGCCCCATGCAGCTAAAGCATCTGGGCGGCCCCCCTCCTCCCGTCAAACCCCACCCCCAGCAACCCGACCTCCCTGCCAAAGCATCCCCGGTGCCCCGCCCCCCACCATCCAATTCGCCCCAGCAAAAAATGCAATTGCCCCATTGTTTTTGGATTTAGTTCTTGTTGGGGTTTACAATGTACAGTTTATCTGTATTGTGTATGTCAGTACATATAAAAGGGCCAGCAAATACCGCCGCATGATCACCACTATCATGTTACTGATCAAACCAGTATGCCAAGACCAATATTGCCAAACAACAATAATATACAAAGACCATATAATACCATGACATCATCACCACATATCTCCACCATAAAGATGCTGAATAATAACACCATACGGTCACTAAATATAATTCATTACAATAAGACCAATATTACTGCCATACAGTGACCATATAGTGGTAGACACAAATGAACACAGTGCAGATACATTTAGTGATTCACAGTCCACATCTTGTCTGATGAGTCTTTCACGTTCCCTTTTCTTCTGCGTCCGCTCCAGACCGCAGTGACAAAGTCTCTCGGCCACGACCCATCCCTGCAGAATTCACAACACAAATACCCGAGACTTCTCACTTTTTTATACCATCTTCCTACCTTTGCCTGCCCCCCCGATGTACAAACTCCCCATCCATAGTGTCCCAAATGGTAATTTCCCCCTTGGTGCCCTGGTAGCTAAGCATATAGCACCCCCATAGGTAGGTAGGCAGGTAGTTGGCAGATAGCCAGGAAGGTAGGTGAGTAGTAGTTAGTCAGATGGCCAGGGAGGTATGTGGGTAGTAGGTAGTCAGGTAGCCAGGGAGGTAGCCAGTTGGGCGGCCGCAGAGGTAAGTAGGCGGCCAGGTAGGTAGCCAGGCAGGTAGGTAGCTGGGTGGGTAGGTAGGTAGCTGGGCTAGGTAGCCAGGCAGGTAGCTAGGTAGCCGGGCTAGGTAGCCAAGTGGGCGGGTAGCTAGGTAGGGCTAGGTAGCCAGGCGGGCGGGTAGCTAGTTAGGTAGCCAGGGGGACGGGTAGCTAGGTAGGTAGCTGGACTAGGTAGCCAGGCGGGCAGGTAGCTAGGTCGGGAGCCAGGCGGTCGGGTAGCTAGGTAGGTCGCCAGGCGGACGGGTAGCTAGGTATGTAGCCAGGCGGACTGATAGCTAGGTAGGTAGCCAGGCGGACGGGTAGCTAGGTAGGTAGCCAGGCGGACGGGTAGCTAGGTAGGTAGCCAGGTGGATGGATAATTATGCAGGTAGTGAGGCAGTTAGGTTGGTAGCTGGGCAGACAGGTAGTTAGGTATGTAGCTGTGTTAGGTAACCAGGCGGGCGAGCAGTTAGGTAGATAGCCAGGCAAACGGATAATTAGGTATGTAGCCGGGTGGGTGGATAGTAAGGCAGGCAGCCAGACGGGCAGGCAGTTAGGTTGGTAGCTGGGCAGGCAGGTACTTAAGTACCCCTTGATGAAGCAATTAAGGTGAAACGTAAATCGGGGCGATCCACGATCCGAGGTGCATTGACTACATGTAATAATGGGTAATTTATTCTATAGTCTTGTGATTGGCTTGCACCTGGTTCAGAGTAGTATACTTGTGTGACTTGTGCTTATTAGATATTTACATTACTGTTAGTCTATACCTGATGCAGTATTTATTAGCCTAGTATTGTATTAATGTCTAGCCGGGCTAGGTAAGCAGGCAGATGGGCAGTTAGCTAGGTAGCCGGGCGGGCAGTTAGTTAGGTGGCTGGGCAGTTAGATAGGTGGCCAAGCAGGTGGGCAGTTAGACAGGTGGTCAGTTAGGTAGGTGGCCAGGCGGGCGGGAAGTTAGGTAGATGGCCAGGCGGACGGGCAGTTAGGTAGGTGTCCAGGTGGACAGTTAGGTAGGTGGCCAAGCGGACGGCCAGTTAGGTAGGTGGCCAGGTGGACAGTTAGGTAGGTGGCCAGGTGGGCAAGCAGTTAGATAGGTGGCCAGGCGGGCAGGCAGTTAGGTAGGTGGCCAGGCGGGCGGGCAGTTAGGTAGGTGGGCAGGCGGGCGAGCAGTTAGGTAGGTGGGCAGGCGGGAGGCCAGTTAGGTAGGTGGCTAGGCGGGAGGCCATTTAGGTAGGTGGCCGAGTGGGTGGGGCAGTTAGGTAGGTGGCCAGGCGGGCAGCGTTCCCCTCCCTCCTTCCCTCATACAGCCGGGGGTGGTGGTTCGCTGTTGAGAGAGGGCCCATGCTCCTAGTTACAGGCAGCCACACTTCATTATTCACTTACTTCTTCTGCACTGTAAGCGGAGCTGGCCCTGCTCTCTTTCTGCCCAAAGGCAGGATGCAGGACAATTTGAATCAGTGAATCCCCGCCCACTGAACGGGACCTCACTGATTTAATTAGTTGTTCCGCCCAAGGGCAGAGAGAGAGGAGGGCCCGACTGCTCCGGTCACAGCGCTCAGGAAGAGTAAATAAATAATGCCCGTGCATGCCATTCAGCGCAGCTGTGATCGGAGCCGCAGCGCTGGCCCTCCCTTAGCAGTGCCAGGCCCCAGTTGTACACAGAAGCGCAGGCACAACTCACATCATTACTATGAAGCAAGGGGGCGGTACCAGCCGCCGCCAGCGGGCCCCCCCTTACTTCACAGACTGGCCGGGCCCCATACAGCAGTACTGGCTGTATTGCCTTAACGGCGGCCCTGGCTATGGGCAACAAAGAAAGTCTTAGACCAATACAGTTTTAATACATGTCCCCCTAAATGTTCTGAACTTGCTGCATCGTACAGAATAAGGGACACAGTGCTGGAATCAGCATGTCTGTCACTAGCTTGTGCTGTCCTCAGCAAGGGGGGCATAATCTATGTGACAGGAACACACATCTCAAAGTAACATTCAAGGCAAACACCACCAAGAACCTATGAAAGTAAGACAAAAAAAATACCAATTGATAAGGTGCTATGATCCTAAAAATCCATAGGTATGTGAACAATGCATTAATTCTAATATCTCATCACTAAACCAGTTCTTAATTGAGTTGTTTATCCTCCTTCCTGACCAGTCGTTTACCCTCCTTTCCTTACCAGACCCCGGTTTGAATGTTATAATGCTTTCTTTTTATTCTACTATTTTTTCAGTGATATGTAGTGCTTTATTTTTAAACAGCAAAAGTGGCACTAAAATAAGTTTTGGAATTGTATCTCTAGAATCGCCGTGGGCGGGCTTAGATGTTGTGGCTTGGGCTGTCTTTTTTTATGTGTGTGTTTTTTAATTTACTTATTTTACATATTGTGCTGCCCATAAGGTCAGAAAAAAAAATATTTTTTTTGTCAATTACCCCAGTTATAAGGAAAACATAGCCACCGGCTCTGACTGCTTGCTGATATGGGTATGTTAAGACCTAGCAGCTCCTGCAGGTACTGAGCACTGGCGATTGCATGACCATCTGGAGGCTGGAAGGCTTCTTGCCTATTGGTATATACAATGCTCATTGAATGTTGTACATACAAGGATCAGGAAGGCAGAGGCAGTAATAAACCATACATGGCTTGTCAGTGAAGAGCCAGACTGACCTCTGACAGCCAGTTCTCCACTCCAGCAGCTGCACACTCTGCACGCCCATTTTAAAACAGTCATGCAGAGTTAAATGACCACTGGTTGAATGTTTAAGGTCAACAAGCGATCGTCATCTAGTTAAACAACTTTTTTGGACAACAAACATAAAAGCTTATGCATTTTGAGCTGTTGCAGTGGGCACTCTTAGTAAAATTATAATGATGCTATGACTTAGAGTGAAACAGATCAAAACACACAAGTAATTCCTTTATATATTCTTGATGTCTAATAAAAAAAAAAATTTTTTGTTTTGTTTTTTGACTAATTCTTGGATCACTAGAAGGTGTTCCATTTAATCCACACAACAGTAGCCAAGTGGTAACTGGGCATGTTTGGCGCAATGTTGAACTGAATTTTCACTGTTGTGTTTAAGTATGTGACATGTTGGTCATAATTAGATCAGGTTATTGTACGCACACAAAACTAAAGCTAATGTGTAATAAAACATGTCATGTGACCATATCATAATTTACATAGTTATTTACATGCAAATTGGATTTACAGTGGACTGCCATTTCAGCAAATACTGTAAAACTCAACAAAGAAATATTTTGGGACTGCAGAGTTCCTTCTACAGACTGGATCTGGATCCTACTTTTGCACATTAGAATACGGAGTGTGGTGGATTCACTTTAAAATATATATCAAAATCAGCAGTTTCTATGAATATACTCTCTAATCTGTAAGGAATTATCCAAGAAAGACGAAACAAAAATCAAGCGGAAACAATTATTTGGGTCTGGATGCTGTAAGTTTTATTAAGCTATAAAGTGAATATTCAGAAATAACCAGGTTACATTCCAGTAAATGGAAATCTTTAATCTCTTCTGAAGTCTATGAACCCTCAGACAATTGCTTGTAGAGATCAAGAACTCGCTTATCTTCATGGATTGTGGCATTTTTCAAAAGTACCTTAAAAACAAACAAAAAAAAGTGAGATGTAAGAAGGTGGAAGGGACCATGAATTTCCTAGAATCTAAAGTCATTTTTTTTTATATAATCTTCTTTAATGCTTAATCACATAATCATAAAGAAAATATAATTGCAATAAATGTCCACAGCAGAAAAAACACGGAAACAAACCAGACATGAAGTCTATTAACCTATTTTCTACACTTTTATGATAAAATAGCAAAAACCATTCAATTATTCCTTTCCAAAGGGTTTTGTGGGAACCTCTTGGGGAAAGTTTAAACCATTGAACAATTTTTTTCCCCAGTATTTTATGATTTGCTATTATCACTTTTAAACAACTTTTTTAAAGCTAAACCCCCCCGGACGGGGGAAAACTGCTATATAAAAAGGCTTGATAGCTTTTGGCCAGTTTTTTGGGTTACGCTAGTCATATATCAATACAGCATATTGTCACTTTAGAGATGAAAACAGAGGTAAGGGGAACCACTGGGGAGGTGGGTAATTTAAAAGGCAAGTATTTTTTTCTCATGTTATTGTATATAAAGTTTTATTTTTTTTTTTAACCACAAAAAACAAAAAAAAAAAAGGGGGCCGCTAAGCTAATGGAAAAAAAAAAAAAAAAATTTTTCCTAACATACAAGAATGTATAAAGCAAACAGGGCCCCAAATTTGGGCCCCCCAAAAACTTTACTTTTTGTAAAAAGGGCCCCAAATGACTCCCTTTACCTAAATAGACAGAAATACTTTGGAAAAATTTTGGAAATTAGAAGAAGTTGCTTTTTTTTTTGTTTGTATATTAATCACCAATAGATAACACTTTACTAAATAGGAAATTTAAACCCTAAACCCGTGGAATGTTTGGGTACAACCCCTTTTTTAAAAACTTTATTAAACAAGGACTTTAGCCCCTCCAGAAAAAACATGGGCCCCAAATTTTTTAAAAAAGGGTTTAGTAATATTAAAAGACAGTTTTAGTTTTTAGAAACAAATAGCCCGCAACCACTTTAAATGAAGGATTTAAATGGCACAGGTGGATTACATGGAAAAGGGACTCCAATCCAAATACAATTGGGGCGATGCCTTTTACTTTGGGAAAACTATTTAAATCAGGACTTGAAAGCAGGTTTTTTCCCCAAAAAAACATGTTTCCCACTGTATTTTTCTCATAAAGGGATGGAAAAGCGTTAACATTGAAAAGTCTCTGGATTGAGACCTTTTCTACCTATTTGTCCAGCACCGATTATCCTCAGGTGAGTGCTCGTTTCTAAAATTCTCATCCCCCAAATTAACTGTTCGTGACCCCAAATTTAAAAAGATGAAGATACCAGAGATAGACAAGGGAGGCCTCACTGCTTTGTTACCAGAGAGTGTATTTATTGTTCTAGATAACTTCAATAAAAGTAATATTTGTCTTTGTTTAAAGCTTTACAGCTATGCATTGTATAACCCAAAGTTTGTGTCCCAGTTTCTCATCATTTTCAAGATCCATCGGCTGTCAGTGAAGAGTAACATTCTAGTTTACAAGCAGAGGTTATACACTCTTACTGAACTAACACTACGGCTATGTCTACACAGCACTGGTTTCTGGTCGGATTTTCGGCAGATTCAGTATTTAGAATCTGCTGAAAATCCGACTGCAACCAGTGCTCTATAGAACTCAATAGAAAATCAGTTATGTAGTCTACACAGCCCGGATATTCTACTGTAGGATTTCTAAACCACGGACCTTCTGCCGGAAGATAGAAGATACAATGTACTAGGAAAAACCCGCGCCAAAAAATGTGGTACAGCGATGTTAAAATGCCATCGAATTTTTGACAGCATTTTAACATTAGCCTAAGGGATTATTACTGCATTCATTAAAAAGTTATATTTTGTGCGGTTAATAGATCTCTCTCCTGTTGCTATCTATTGTACAATGTATCCGTGAAGGGAATAGGCTGTTTAGCTCACACGGGATTACCCAGACTGAATACAAGGTGTGAAAACCTCTTAATATCCGATTATAAGTGGGTAAACTCCACTTCAGAATGAAATCTACTATCTGACCGTGAATCCATGGAATAAACAGGCCAACACAAACGGAATTACTTTGTCATAATTGATACTTCAGTTTTTATGGCTATACTTTAGGGGAGAAGTGTAAATCACCATAGTATTAAATTTACTTTATGCATCTTTATTGTATAAAGACCTTTGAAAAAGAAAGACTTCAGTTGCAGACTAAAGATCTTATTACCAACAGAAGTTGAATTATTAGGTTGCAATCAGTGGGTTTCTGATAACCTGTAATTTGTTGTGACTTTATGTATGGTATGTGGGTGGTTCTGCAGAATCTATTTAGGGGCCCTGCATACTGGCATCAGTACACACATATTTACAAAGCAGTACCTTACACAAAGCAGTTAGCATAGTGACATAATAACCATCTAAAGAGTGGGCACTGGGCTGTTTATATTTTATACATGGCAAAATCAAAGAGGTTACCAATGAAGGCCAACCTATGTATATGCATCCATAGCAGTTAACCCAATCAGGATGCTTTAGTCCCCCAGTAGACAGAACATCTCATATAAAGATTAATAACGAGGAAATTATCGAGGTGTGTGAAAAATGTGAGCAATCATTCATAGAGGTGCAAGATCTGACATCAGTTAGAAGCGATTAAGTCCTCTGTGATGTACAATACGCAGTTGTCAGATGACTGTATGAGCTTGTCTATGGTAACTTGATCATGACATGTTAGAATGACACTGCTAATTATTGTTTTCACAAATGTGACATTGCTGAATCAATCAATCACTTAACCAAGAGCACCGACTTACTTCTATCAACTGATCATCATTTTTGGCATGTAAATGTCTTAAAAGATACCAGCGAGCAACGGAGGCAATAGTCTCACTGCAACCTGTCTGATAAACCACCTTCTCCAGAAGCTGTCGGGTTTTCCTGGAAAAAAAAAATATAAGAAAAGGTATTAATCATTCTCTAGTTATCACAGCCCACTTAAGGGTTTGTCTGGTATATTCTGTAAATTATTAGTGTAGGGACTCGCAAGACATGGGGACCGTTGACGCCGGTTGTGAGCTTGCGTATTGGGGCCCCTGTACCAACTAATACCTCATATTTAAAATTTTTCCAGTATGTCATATTTTTTATCTGCCCAACAGTGCTGGGGAGCGGAGGTTGCCTGTGCTTTGTGTTGGACACCCAGAAAGTGCTGGGCAGCCCACCTAATCTAATAGTATGGGTGTCACTAATAGGTTGTAAGCCAGCATGGTGCACCACACGTATCTGTATTTATGGCACCCTTCTGTATCGCCTTATTTATATGCAATTGTAGTACCAGCAACCACCCCCCTCATGCATTGAGAGTGTGTGAGTGGTTGTTTTATTGGTATTTTTGCATTTGTGCAATCTCCCCATGCATTATACTGTGGCTTTTCTGCATGCTGGTGTGAACAGGTATTAAACTAATGTGCAGTTTTTTTTATCATCTAATTGTTCCCCTAGCAGTGGGGTATGTGAGCTGCTTCTCAGCAATTAGCTGCACCTGTTAATTTTTCCCAGGTAGCATATAGGCTAGAGCTGCCTGCTACTGGGTTCAGTCTAGTCCAGCCATTGAGCTGTGACTATGTCCCAAAAATTGCAGTGATTTTTGTCTGGTTTAAGAAAAAAAGGGCTTCTTCTTCTCCCACATCAATGCCACGTTGGTATGACAGTCAGCAAAATTCACTGGCATCCTTTGACCTGACAAAAAGATATCAGACCTTCTAAGAAATCACACACAAAAAAACTAAGGTGCTTTACATAAACACACAACAGTTTAAATAAGCACCACAGCAAACTCCTTTCTTTCACATGTAATGCAAACTGACCAGCACAATTCTAGCAGTCTAGTTCATTTTATACCCTTTCATTATATGCTGTCATGTGACCCTCCGACTGAACACCCGAGCTTGCTTTTCTGTATAGACAGAAGGTCAGTCAACCCTGTGTGAATGAAAACTAAAGGATTACATCAACATTTATCAAAACCCTCCTTTCAGGTTTTAGACACCTCTCCTCCCAGCTCCATCCTCCCTGTTCCTCTGTATGTACCCACAGAAATAGAGTGGAGCTACAAATGTAATTTATGACAGAAATATTACATGGATTCTACAATCTCTGAGTGTTGTGTGCAGACTCTCCAGTGTATCCTATCACATGCAGCCTGACACTGCTCTTCCCAATTTCTCTTCCAGTGATAGGGAAGAGACTAAAGCTGCCTCACATAGGAATATACAGGAGACTCTGCAGTGTTTGTTAGGAACACAAGTTCTATTTCATTGATCTTAGATAGGCTATGTTCACACGGCTTATTCTGGGACGTATTTCAGCCTGTAATTCACGCCGTACTGCATGAATTACGGGCTGAAATCGGTTCCAGTCATTACGGTAATCCACAGTTCTCATAGAGAACTATGGACTCCGTCTCCTCTCCCCACTCGCGAGCGGGGAGAAAGTGACATGTCAAATATTCACGGCGGTGTGCACGCCGTAGATAATGAATGTCTATGGGGCCGGCGAGCTGCCGGCACACCATTGCCGAGTACGCGGCGTAATTGCGGGCGAAATCCGTCCCGCAATTACGCCGTGTGAACTCGGCCATAGGACTCAGAGCACAGAAGGTGCAATGTCATAAAATGCAATAGGATTAGGGAAAAGCAACCTGCATTAGGGTAAATGCACATAGGATGGCTACGATGCAGAAAATATATTTTATGTGCGGAGGTAAAAACACACTAAAAATTCAAACCAACATTGACCAATGGCGCACATTTTATAGCAGTCAAAATCAAAGACTGTAGTAAATATGCATTGTAGCAGACACGCTCTAGATCTGTACCACGATACACAACACTGGATTTTTAATACCTTGGTGCAGATTTACCAACACTGTCTAATACTTAGACAACATAAACTTAGAACAGTCAGTGTTCAAAATGGACGACATTTACCTCAGTGGCTTACTTTATACCATCTATATGTTGGCTTAGTTGATGGCAATAATGGTACCAACATTTGAGACTTTCTTAGTTTTCAATTTTCCACCTCAAGACCCCGCAACCCCTTTCCACAAGTCAAGTATTCATCTGTCCCTTTTGCTCATGGATAACCATATAGGCACAGAACAAGGAATCAGTGTCAGACAACATATAAAATGGGACATCAACAAAAAGAGCTATACACAAGCGAAAGGCAAAAGCCTCTAAATTGTTCTTTAATAATAGCCTATGTTGCGCTACACTAAAAATAAAAAAATAAAAGAATCCAGAGTGCATCTTTATTTTCTATATTACATCCCATCCCTATCTGTGCAAATAATCAATCATTCTAATTGATATCTGTATAATCTGCCAAGAAACTGTCTGGATCTGCTTAAAGGGGTTGTGCAAGATTTGAAAAACGGGGCTGCTTTCTTCCAAATACAGCACCACACTTGTCCACGGGTTGTGTTTGGTATTGCATTTGATTTATTCACTTCACTGCAGCTGAATTGCAATACCACATAAAACCCATGGACAGGTGAGGCACTATTTCAGGAAGAAAGCAGCCATGTTTTTCAAATCCTCATTATGACCATAGCTGTAGTGTATTTCTAAGAATTCTAGATTTTTGGGTAGTTCTGATAAATAATGAAAATTAAGGTTGAACTATCAGATGCCAGAAGAAAGGTTTTTAAAACCTTTGCAGAGATGGCTGCTAAAAATTCAGCATCTATGGGCAGCTTTAGTCTTGTTAGAATGATCTTGCTAACAATCCTGTAGGTAATTGAATAGATTATTCTTATTGATTTCTGTAGCTCACAGACAAGCACATTATGCACTAGGCCCGTATATCAGTTCAGAACACATCTTATGCTATATTGTATATGTGAACCTTTCTATAAACCACAAATACCTTTCTTGTATCAGCAGAAACAGATTAAATAATTTACAGCTTTCAATCTGACCAAGGGCAAAACCTGCATGGCACATAAAGGATATTGGATGTTTGTGTAGGTTAACTGGCTTTCCATAAAACTGGCCTTACTGTATGTTTTGAGATTTAGGGGAATTGTGAGTCCTATTGGAAAAAGACAATGATTTGATGAAACGCTCTTCACATTGCTGAAATATATGTTAGTGGATTTGAAACAGTGCATAAATAATAAAAGTATAATCCATTGCAGTTAAGGTATTTAAAATTGTATAGCGCGGTTTAAAACCAGTTTTTTTAGCAATAGGTTTCATAGTTTCATAGTTTGTAAGGCCGAAAAAAGACGAGACGTCCATCCAGTTCAGCCTGTTTTGCTGAGGTGTTGATCCAGAGGAAGGCAAAAAACCCCAATGAGGTAGAAGCCAATTGTCCTCATTTAAGGAAAAATTCCTTCCCGACTCCAATCTGGCAATCGGAAAAATCCCTGGATCAATGACCCCTCTCCAGAATCCTAGACACTATAACCTGTTATATTATTACGCTCCAGAAACGCATCCAAACCCTTTTTGAACTCTGTCAGTGAATTCACCATGACAATTTCCTCTGGCAGAGAATTCCACAGTCTCACTGCTCTTACAGTAAAGAATCCCTTTCTATGTTTATGTAGAAACTTTCGTTCCTCAAGACGTGGAAGATGCCCCCTTGTTCTAGATACAGCCCTGGGTATAAATAAATCTTGCGAGAGATCTCTATATTGACCTTTGATGTATTTAAACATATTTATTATGTCCCCTCGAAGCCGTCTTTTCTCTAAACTAAATAACCCCAATCTTGCTAATCTTTCTGGGTATTGTAGTCCACCCAGTCCTTTTATTATTTTTGTTGCCCGCCTTTGTACCTGTTCAAGCTCTACAATGTCTTTCCTGTGCACTGGTGCCCAAAACTGTACACAATATTCCATGTGTGGTCTAACCAGTGACTTGTATAATGGGGAATAATGTTCCCATCATGTGCCTCTATGCCCCTTTTAATGCACCCCATGATCCTATTTGCCTTGGCAACTGCTGTCTGACACTGGCTGCTACAATTAAGTTTACTGTCCACCAGGATTCCCAAGTCCTTCTCCATGTCACTTTTACCCAGCCTTTTTCCATGTAACATGTAGTCATGTAATGGATTTTTCCTCCCTATGTGCATAACCTTGCATTTATCTGTGTTATACCTCATCAGCCATTTCCCTGCCCAGGCCTCCAACTTATACAGATCCCTTTGTAATAACACATTATCCTCTATTGTGTTGATTACTTTACAGAGCTTAGTATCGTGTGAAAAGATCGATATTCTACTGTGTAATCCCTGGGTAAGATCATTAATGAAAATGTTTGAAGAGGATAGGGCCCAATACTGACCCTTGTGGTACCCCACTAGTAACAGCAATCCAGTCTGAGTATGCACCGTTAATTACTACCCTTTGTTTTCTACCAGTGAGCCAGTTGCTTACCCACTTGCACACATTTCCCCCCAAAAGGTTGTGATCTGTTTTCTAGAGACACAAAGTTTATTTAAATAAGAAACCAAATAATTAACACAATTTCCATTTAAACTAATTAAAAATGATTCAATGAAAAATTATTATGTTTACTTGCCAAGTGTTATGTCACCTGGCACTTAAAGGGGTGTTATCGTTTGAGCTGCTCGTGCTGTTCAGCTAATTTTCTCAGATTGAGTTTGAAATCCAGGGGCGTGTCTCTCCTGTCAGCAGGCGTGTCTCTCCTCCCAGGAGGCGTGTCTCCCCTCACTGAAGAACTGTGACATCATTTTGTTTAAAGCAGGGGATGCAGAAGGTTGTCTGGATATAACAGCTCTGTAGCCTCCTGCCTGCAGCCTTGAGGCTCCAAACTCCAGCAAGCACCTGTCATATGTCTTAGTTTACACACAACTGAAAGCCAGCAGTTGATACTTCTAGTGGTTTTCATCCAAATTGTACTGACAACAGGCAGAGACCTTTACTCAACTACAAATGTCAGCTTCAAGTAAAGATCTCTGCTTGCTGTCAATGACATGTGAGTGAAAACAATGGGGGAGAAGCAAATCAGCTTTGAGAGAAGGTCCTGCTCAGACTGTAACTGACATGTGCTCATGGTGCAGAGGTAGAGCAGTGATAGACTATTGCTTTTACAACAAAGGGGTTGGGAGTTCTAGTCCCTCACAGGGTATATTCCCCCCCCCCCCCTAAATTCTACACTTATGTAGAGAGACCTAAAATATATATGTTAATCTCTATAATGATATATATACACATAAAGGGCTCCCCTATATCATGTCTCATCCCCCCAGAATATATGCATTGTATCACGTATGTTGGACGTGCTTGGTGTGACTGCAAGGATAGGACACTATATAGGGGAGCTTTGTGTGTGTATATGAATAAAATTATAGATGTCTACACATATATTTTCATATCTTTACATATGTGTGCAAATTTTAAAGAAAAAAAACAAAAAAAAATTAATGATGGGCTTGAACTCCCAACCTCTGTCTTGGAGGGCTAATCACCTAAGCTCTGCACCACACAAGCAACTTATACAGACACAGTGTTGAATCCTTATGTTATACACTACAGGTGATGACGTCATAAGGAGGCGGGGCTTGCATTCAATCTGAGGAACAGAATGCCTTCTTTTCCAAGTAGCAGCTTAAGGACTGGATCTGTGAGGAGGTTAATCAACCTCTTGGCAAAAGCCCCTTAAACAGCCAGTGATTGCCCAGAACATTGACCCTAAAGCTGGGAGATGTACATAGAGCCAGCAGACCTTGGTTTTCACTATCGATTTAACAGCTCAAGGGAGTAAACACAGAGTGTGCAGGCAGCCAATCACAGCGCAGGGGGCGTGGCCGGGGCGTTTCCTGTCTAGGGGCATATCCCAACAGGCTGAATGAAATGTCAGCCAGCCAATCACAGTGCATTGGGCGTGTCTAGGGTGCCAGAATCGACCAGGGGGCGTTCTGACCAGCAACAGCAGAAATAGAAGACAGATTTAAAAAGATGCTCATATCTGCTAAACCAAGTGACAGAGGTAATGCAACCCAATTACAAAAGTGCCTATTTTTACTGTCCCCATAATCTGAGACATGATCTTTGTAACAATAAAACCCCTTTAAGATAAAGAAAGTCAATGCCAGTTTACCTTCCTAGACAGGGTGCATGAAGAAAAAGCACTCTGGATAGTGCCGCACTAGCACACAAGAAAGTTTTGGCATCCAGTACTCATTGTATATTTGGCATCAGTAATACTTATTCCATCAAATACATAAATATCCAGATAACACAGAGCTCAGGCACACACCGTGCCTGTGTTGAATGGGTAGTTCTTTGTTAAATATACAAAGTATGTTGGATCATATACAAAGTATGTTGGATCCCAAAACTTTCTTGTGCACTGGGTGCTTAAAACATATAGCAATGTGCATGCCCACTTAATTAGTTGAGCACTGGTGGACACACAACCCCAGTAACTACCCAGAAGTCAGTTTACTGCACAGTAATTCTCTACTCAGTGAACAGCTGCCAATAAAAATATCTGTTGGCTTGCTAAGGAAGGTACAGAGCTTCTGCAATAACAAAACAGTAGAGCTACTTAGATGCAACCTTTTCAGCCTTACAAATCTGGTTTGGAGAGTAAGGCCTCGTTCACACGGCTTATTTGTCCGCGGATTGGCGCCGTACTCCGCGCCGGATTTGCGCTGCAGTACGGCGCCAATCCGTCGGAGTAATTACGGTAATCCACTGCCCTCATAGAGAACAGTGGATTCCGTCGCTCCTCCCTGCTCGGCGAATCCGCCGTGTGGGGGAAGAAAGTGACATGCACATTATTTACGGCGCGTATGCGCCGTAGATAATGACAGTCTATGGGGCCGGGGAGCGGCGCCCCCGCCGCGCTCTGGCCCCGCCCCGCCCCTTATTCACGCCGGATTTGCGAGCGCAATCCGGCTCACAAATCCGCCGTGAATAAGCCGTGTGAACACGGCCTAAGAAGGAACTACAGAGTCAGCTGCCAGACAGGGAAGGAGGCCGATTCTGTCCAATGCTTGCGCTCAGCAGCGCAGATGAACAGTAGCAGCACAGGAAATACATGAAGACAAAAGATGATGAAAACAGTATTTTTTTTTTTAACTTAAAACACTGCAAATCTCTTTGAAAAAATATATTAACATTTTAAGATTTCTGCTATGAAAATTAATCAAGTGGTTTTCTCACCATGCTGTTTCACTGAGTCACAAGCATTTTACTCTCACTCTGTGATTAGCATATTCAGCATATTCACACACAGCAACAATGCAGGAGTGAAAATTTCTCTTCAGTAAACACAAGGTACATGTGCTCTGAGTATTGAAAACGATGACTTATCTATAACCTTGTTAGAGATCTCATTTTTTGCAGAGTGAGAAGTTGGCCTGTTTTCCCATGGGAACTCACCCCTGTTATAAGCTCTCTCCTCTAATCAGATAACAGAGTTTTGGTCTGGCAAGACAGGTTTCCATAGAAATCTGTGTGTACTCAGAGCACATAAAATGTTTCTTACACTAAAATCTTTTGGGCCAATGCATTTAAAAAAAAGTCTTCCTTTAACTGTCCCCATGTTGAAAGCTTATCTTTGTAGTGAGAATACCCCTTTAACCTCTCCAACATAGATCATAACCCCTTAATGGCATGTGTCTAAGCTTTGCATTAGTAAATTAACAGCGCCAAGCTTCAAAAAAATTAAGTATTCTAGACCTCCTAGTCTCTTGTATTGTCTTCCTATAAGATTCCTAACATACATCCCTTTTTTTTCACCTCATTTTGATGGCAAAGTCTTCTTTAGAAATATAGATTTTTATTACAGTGTTGAAAACTGTCAAGAGGAAAATCTGCAGTACATCCAAATCTCTGCCAGGATGAGATCACAGATGGCCGGCGGAGCTGGGTTGTGTGTGTAACACAGAGTACTAAAGACTAGCGTAGAGGAAGCCAATTGCAACTTGTTCTCAGGAAAATATCTCCATCTCTAAACACAGCCATTCACTGCAGTGCTTTTTTGTACTACTCAATTTTACCATAGATAAAATCACCATCTCCTAAATGTCTGGGATTGGACAGCATTTTAAAAAACAGATCACATTAGAATGCAGAAAACCCACAATAAGTATAGATCCCAATTCCCATCCAAAATGTAAAATGAAAACTAACTTAGTTATAGAGATATTGCCCTTCCTTTATTTTCTTGTGGTAGCCACTATTGCAAACATAAATGGCAAATGCAGCCCAAATGGGGTTTTCCCTTTGGATAACCCTTTCCTAAAACGGATGGGGAAAAAAAGGGATTTTGTCACAGCCCAAATTTCAGAAAGTGTTTTTTTATTGGAAAAACCAATATGGTGCTCGCATGGTGACTTTTATGTGTTCTTTCAAAATTACTGCATAACTTCTCAGTTTTAAGATTCAGAAGTCAGGAAAAGCTGTAATCCTGTGCCCCATAGACCGCAACAAAAAATCTGTGCTATAGTCTACACAGCACAGATTTTCTACTGTGGGATTTCTAAAAACCCCCACCCTCTGCCGGAAGAAAAAACATTTTCTATTTTTCGTCGGATTCCCGTACAGTCAATGTTCTGAACTTCGGTATGCAATGTTAAAATGCCGTTGGATTTTGGATAAGTAAACAGAGTGAAATCCCGATAGTTGATCCACTTAAAAGCCAACAACTATGTGGCTCCAAAATACGCAGAGACCCAAATTAATAGAAAAAGGTAAAAAAAACTGGTTTATTGCAGAAATTTCCATTACATGCAAAAATCGCACTTTCCCCAACTTCTGATGAACGTTGGGGTTTTAGTGGGGGCAACTAACGTGATTTTTCTCCCGGTTTTATTCATCTTTCCCCTGCCCCCTCCATTTGAAGGGCCAAACAATTGGGAAACAGCAGCGACTCCCTTTCCGGGGACACCGGGGAATCACCTAAAGAGTTGTACCCCTTCTCACACAAAGGGGCACCAAGTTACAGTGAAATCGACATGTCCTTATCTCCCCCCGCGGGGGAAAATTTCACGAGCGGGGGGAAAGGGGGCTAAACCTAGTTCTCTATAAACGGGGGAATTTCCCAATGCTGGGGCACATTTTTGCTCGTATTTGAGCACAGTACGCCGAAAAGGGAAAAAAAAAGTTTGGGGAAAAATAATAGTTAATTTAAATATAGTGTAGGGAATTTTTAAAAATTTAAAGAGGTAATTATGGTTGAATAGTGTTATTTTTCAAATTCAAGAAACCCAGGGACTGAAATTGACAATTTCAGTTTGGGGCAAATATAACAGGGTAAATTGAAAGACACTTTGACCAATCATGAACCTCAAAATCTAATGACTTGGTTACTATAGAAAAACTTCCAAATCCAGCATTTCTAATATTGCACATCTGCACATGTACCAGACAAAACAATTAAGGAAAGCGGTATAATTATTTCTTTTAATATGAAAACTAGTTCTGGGTATCACGGGAATTCATATACACAAACTTGCTATTATAATCACATTTTTAAATCGGAAACTTATAAGAAAAGGACAGAAAGACCTTTACTAAAACCTTTTTTTTTTCTTCCAAATAGTGTCACTTTTTTGTATCAAAAGAGCTATGGACAGGAGTCAAATGGACGAATTTCACAAGTCACCCCGCTGACATCATAGCTTTTTGTAATTTTTAAAACAAATTGGGGGCCGCCGGCTAGGGCTTCTTAAGGATATAGGACGAGCCAATAACAATCTTAAGCCGTGATCATAAACCTCCCATTATCTACCTTATAAATTTTAACCCCATCCAACTAAACTGCAGTAACCCCGTCCTGGGGTCGGATCAGGCAACGATAATTTGAAGGGTCGGGTTATCAGAAATTTATTTTATCTTTTCTTTTTTATTCGTAGACCTTCTGGTGCATCTCAGAAAATTAGAATATCAAAAGTTAATTTACGCTCATAATTCAAGTCAAATAAACAAACCCATATACTGTTTAGCCGCATTACACACAGAGCAATATATTTCAAGCGTTTTTTCTTTAATGGGGATATTAGGCTTACAGCTAATAAAAAACTAAAATTCAGTACATCAGAACATTGGAAAAATGTGAGAAAGGATGATAATGTTGATTCATGGTTTCCTAAGCCTTTAAATGGTTCCTCAGTCTGGTTCACTAGGCTACACAATTATGGGGAAAACTGCTGACTTGACAGTTGTCCAGAAGACAAGTCCTTGCTAAGGAAGCATCCGGGACAAGTCTACAACTGTCGCTTTCCATAGTTTTAAACCTCTCTACCAGAGACCCATCAAAGTGCTTCACTGGGGTAAGGAGAAAAAGGGCTGACGTTCTCATTCCCAAAATCCGTTTTTAGATGAAAGAATTTTTCATTTTATTGGGAAAAAAGGCACAGAGCTGAGGAAGAGTGGAAGGCCACAATCCGTTGCTGCGGTCTGTGGGTAAGAGCAGCACCCGATATTTCACAATCCCAATAAAGTCACATGCAACAGAACGCCCACAAAGGTGAGTCAGACGTTACTCACGCAAAAATATTCCGGAAATATATAAAAAAAATATAATAGGGAGTCATGTTACTTGCTGGTCAGCGCAAACATCTACCAGGAAATTTTAGAGCACTTAATGCTTCCCTCTGCTGTCAAACTTTATGGAGATGCAGATTCCATTTTCCAGCTGAACCTGACACCTGTCTCCTCTGTCAAAGGTACCTGGTTTAATGACCATGGTATCACTGTGCTTGATTGGCCAAACTCATCTAAACTAAACCCCATAGAGAATCTATGATGAGAGACACCACAGCCAACAATGCTGGGCTTCCATAACACCTCAGCAATGCCACATGCCACGCTGTATTGATGAAGTCATTAATGCAAAAGAAGTCCCAACAAAGCAGTCAATGTATATACTGTACATTTTAGAAGGCCAACATTTCTGTTTATAACTGGAAACATATAGGTCTGCGTGTAATGAGCCTATACAATATATGGTTTCTCCATTTTACTTTAATTAAAGGCGTTTTACCACAAGGTAAAATACCCTGCACTGGTCACTCGTAGCTAGCTGCAAGACCTCTGTGCAAGTCAATGAGTAGGTCGGCGGTTGAGGCGGTCCTCCTCATTTACTTCTATGGGAGCTCCTGAATATAGCTGAGTGTGTGCACTTTGCTATATTCTGGAGCGCCCATAGAAGTGAATGGAGAGGATGGCTACAAGCGCCACCTTCTTCATTCTCATGCAAGGGTGACTAGCTAGCTGCGAGTGACTAGTGCACGGGATTTTACCTTTTGATAAAACCCGTTTAAGGACATAAATTAACTTTTTGAGGATATTCTACTTTTTTGGGAAGCACTATTAGACTTTGTAAAGGAAAACCAAAAGGTCATTGGATTTTCTAGCAGAAAGAGAAAGAGACCACTGAAAAATAAAGGTAAAACATAGGTATGCCGCAAGACTAAGGAGACACTAAAACCTGGACTTGAACCTGGGGGTACATCATGATGCTTGCTGCCATCATTCTCATTACATATATAATCAAAAACAACAATTGTTTTGCACATGGAAAAACTTTGTTTGAAAAAACAAATGCACACTGGTGTGGCAGCAATTCATATAGACATTACAAATTCAAAAAACAGTGGCACATTATGGACTAAGGAAACCGTCAAATGGGACATAGGAAATTTGGAAAAAGCATTACTGCTAACTAGAATACATGAAAAAAATTGAGGTTCTCAGTTCACACTTTTGGCCAAAAATGCTTAAGCCCACCTCCCCAGGAGGTGGGCTTAAGCATTTTTGGCCAAAAGTGTGAACTGAGAACCTCAATTTTTTTCATGTATTCTAGTTAGCAGTAATGCTTTTTCCAAATTTCCTATGTCCCATTTGACGGTTTCCTTAGTCCATAATGTGCCACTGTTTTTTGAATTTGTAATATCATTCTCATTACAGGTCTCAAATGACTCAGCAGCACTGATGGAAAGACCAGTTTAAAATGGGACTCCTATAAAAGATTTGGGCAGCTGCTTTACCTGGTACCCTTGAACTTTTCTACTATGCCCTGTCTGGGCCCAAAACTTCATCATCTCTTAACCCACCATGAAACCTTGTAAAATATGGATGACTCTCTTCACCAGTGGCTCCAGTCATAATCAGCGGACACATGATGCAGCTCAGTTCTTTCCTTCTATAGGGTCATAAGCTTAAAAGGTGTTTTGCCAAGAAGTGAGTTCCTTACCTAACAGGCTGATACTCCCCTCTTGAGGCTTGAAAAAAGGGGCGTTATGTTTCGGTGTTTAAAAAAACAAGTACCTCTGTGAGGTCATTGCACCACCTCCCATGCAGGCTCCTGATATTAAAGGGGTTGTCTCGCTACAATGATTGGGTTTTAATTAAAAGATCTTTAAAAAAACAAGCAGCTTTGCAACATATGTTCATTACAAATGTCCTACTGATTTTGAGTTAGCCCTGTTAGTAGGAGTGCATCAGCTTCTCAAATTTCTATAGCAGCTGACCTGTTGATCCTTATCTTACTGGCTGTCAGGTCATTATGACTCATCACCTTTGAAGAAAGGTCAGAGCAGAGAGCCCCTCCTGCACAGAATGCTTCTATAGTGGAGGGAGGGGGAGGGAGGACTCTGGCTTCTGTGTCCATGCTGCCTGGATTAACCCTGTGTGTGCCTGCTTCCTCCTGCTCTCTACACAGATAGATGTGACAGCAGTGACCCTGTGTGTTACTATAATCATGATGTGTCTGTGGAACTGTCACTATACTAATACTATACAGATCAGGCATGTGAATACTTCATGCTGTGCTGTACTAGTGACACATAGTAACACTTCCCAAGCTGCCCTGTGTCTGTTTCTGGACAGGGTTTGTTGTGCTGGAGATGTGGAGACTTGTAAGCTAACAGGGGATATAGGAACACAATGCATCTCCACTGCTATTAGCATACACAGCAGCTTCACAGACCTCTCTACACTCATAGATCAGCCCTCTCCTGCAACAGACCTAGGCAGGCACACACAGGGTTAACTCTGGCAGCAAACCCCCTCCCCCTTGCTGTATAGAAGTTATGGAGCTGCCTGTGTGCTGAGGGGACGGGGAAGAGGGAGCAGAAGAGACAGACCAGGAAGCACGCCCCTCAATTCAACTATCAGGCTCACTGACAGGCTGAAAGCTTGTAATGAGACAACTCCTTTAAGCCTCTATACTTGAGTAAACATTGTTTGGCAAATCCACAGGGGATAACAGTATTGTGCACAGGAGAGAAGATAAGCTCTGAGCAGGCAGCATTCTTTCATTTGTTCACAAACTGATGCGTGGGGGTGGAGGGGGCTGACCAGGGAGCATCTGCATGTTTACTAAGATAATAACATTACAATCAGTGGATTCTCTATACAAAAGACACAGGATCTTTTCTCCCCAGTCCCTTCAAAGTTTGTTCATCTTCCCTGCCATCAGATAAGAAGTGCAAATGCGGCCAGATAAGCTCCTGGTCCTGTCTAATATAAACTGTCAGGAAACTAAGGGCATGTAAGGAAGGCTGTAGATCTCACAAGCTTCACTTTTTTAATGACATATATTTAGAAAAGTGATTAAATACCCATTTTGGAGGATCCCACGTCAACATTAGATCGTAGCAAAACCCCTTTAAATGGTGGCTTGAGATCAGGTGTCGTTAAATCAATTTTGACTCATTGTGGCTCTGTGGATAGTTATTTTGAACTCTGATTGGTTTTCAGTTGGTCAGCTAACTATAGAGCGTTTGACCTCTAACTGGTGTCAGTGCTGGAAGTGAGTCCCTGTGCCTTCTATCCTTACAAATGAATGAGTGGACAATGGAAGAACTGCGCTCCCCCACCCGCTTCGAATATCAGATTAACTCCATTTTACCTCTGTTTACAATGTATCCTTCCCCTTACCACTGGACTTTATGTAACCAGTTATACTCTAATCAACCAATTCAAAAATGATTAACCTCTCTCTGAAACTTCAGCATAACAATATTAAAGTACACAGGTTCCCGGAGACTACTTTACTTGACCCAAAACTTTATTTCCTATTTCTTTGGGGAAGCACATAAATGTTTGGTCGCGCAAATTTTCGGGTTTCCCCCGGGCATCCAAAAACTGTAACCCCCGTACAGGCAGGGCTGCCTGGGAACAACCCCTTTTAAAAGGGGTTTTCCCCACGTCTTCTAAAACACACGACTACTGCCAGGCTGCTTTTTTAATTCGTAACGTAAATTTTGAACATATAGTGGCAAAGCATTTTTAGTCTTCGGTATTCACTCAAAGCAGAACTGTGAGTGAACTGAGGAGAAATAAGTAGTATCTAGACCTGGTAGCCCTACCCATGCTAAACCAAACCCTTTCCACATATTCCTACATTAATGGAGTTTATGATAATAAAAAAGCGACTCGCGCATATAAAAGATAGCACTTTCTATAGTTAGTGTTTCCATATCTACGCTTAGGACCCCCTGTGTTATCCACACAAAATTGCGCTATTAGATATCAATACAACCTGCAGTGAAAATAAGCAGCTGATCACAGCCCTCAAGAGCATAGGCTACAGTTCCGGTTCAAAAATTTATATCAATTGGACACTAAGGGCCAAGAGGGGGCTGCAGCAACTAAATTTTTTCATTAAAAGGGGTTTTCTCACTATTAAATCATAGTTGAAAAAATGGGGGCCAAAAAAATAAGGAGTACGTCCTTTGGGTTTTAAAATTGGGAAAGTCTATGTTTTAGAGAAGGGGTGGTTTAATTTCTTAGCAAAAGGTGTTTGTTTACTGGTCAGGCAAGCATTCTGTCCCGCCCCCGGTCGTGCCATGCAAAGGGAAAGGCAGTTTTGAGGAGGGGCAGGGAAGTGTTAGGGAGGCAAGGAGGGGAAAAAGGAAGAGGATACAATACACACAAAACCCCCCTGCATGTCCCCTCACTGCTTCTCCTCCTGCCTCCAATACCCACCCTTCCCTCCTTTTAACTGCCTTTCCTTCGCGTGCCGACCTGGGCAGGAAAAAATGCTTCTCTGACCAGTAAAAAAACACCGTTGTAAGACAGTAACCACCCATTCTCAAAACCGTAGCACTTTCCAAAAGTAACCCCGGACGTCATCCTTAGATTTTTTTGGGCCCCACATTTTCAACTTTTAACTTCGTAGTGAACAAAACCCTTTTAAAGGGAACATTAAACGGGTTGTCTGGGTCTATCTTTTAAAATCAATTATTGCTGCTGCAGCAATAAACACTTCTAAACGATATGTGGGAAGTGGTGTAAATCACTGCAGAAATCACGTGACAGGGGCTGAGATCCGTTGCGGCGTGGAAGAAGACAAAAGGCCGAATAAAAACAACAAAAAGGGGAAAGCGGGAACAGACGTAGAACAAAGAAAAAGTCTTTGTTTTTGTTTTTTTATTTATCACATTGTCACAGCAGCAGCAGAAATCATTTATTGTAAAAGAATGAGCCGGGGCCGTGCCTTTTTAAATCAGAAATTTTTTAGCAATTTCACTTGGGCCATGTATAAAACTTTTTTTAGGTCTAAAACTCACTTTTTTAGCCCCTAGTAAACCTATGGCCCAACAAGGGGATTTTTGCCCTAAACATTTTCATACTTGGCCCAAAAAGTCCAATTTTTCTCTGAATGTTTCATCCGATTTCATTCCAACATATATGTTCCCCGGAAATCCCCCATTACCCCTTGTCCTTACCAGCTTCTGATTAGACCTTTTTCGACGTTAAAAGTAATTCGAGCAGCAAAAAGCCCCCCCAAATGAGTGACAATGACGCCAAGCTAGTCAATCTCTGCCTCATTAGCAAAGCCCCCACTTCTTGACTTCCTAACCGCGGAAGTTTTTTATCCTGTCCACAACTGATCCAGTCTTTGACAGTAAACCCCCCCCCTTGCTTCCTCCAAGGGCAGGGCGTGGGCCGGCAAAACCAAAGCCCCCTCCGACTCCTCAATTTCCCAAAACCTCCCCCTCCCTCATACAGGGGCGCATGTTTAAGTGATAACTTTACTGAAAAAAGGGGTAACACAGGGCTTTTATCCCTTATGATACAATAATCAGCTATTTATGGAAACAACAACACTGACAAGAAAAAGGGGGTAACAATTGCTTTGATCTTTTGAACATTTCGGGGGTGGAGTAGAAAAAAAGCTGTATTTTTCCAAGTCCAGTCGCCCAACATTGGGAAGGAAGAAGAGACCTGGGATCAGATTTTTTTCAAACAACCTTTCTTTTGTTCACACCCCAGAAGGCGGGCAAGATTGAAAACCAAAAGGGGGAATTTCCCCCAATGCAACAAAATAAAAAAATTTAAACATTTGATTTTTAGGAACAAAACAGTAACAATGCAGTTACGGGAAAAAATCTGCGAACGAGCAGATGCTAAATACTTGAAATCACATTTATATATAAGAAGAAGGCTGTATATAAAATTACAGTAGCCTGTAACATGTAAAAGCGTGGGGGGGGGGAAATTTAGATTGGAGCCTAAAAAGTGCAAGCAAAATTGTTTCCATTTTGCTTGTCAGGGTAAAATATATTTATTGGTTTGATTTTAAACCCAAAAAATTGAAAATATGAAAAACCTACAGAACATTTGTAATTCTTGAATTTGTTCTAGAAAAAATTGCCTCATCAAACCTGCCATGCCTCACATTGTTCCATTCCGGCTAGAAACGGGCCCTCTACCTTACTGGGGGGGGGGAAAGGGTGACCACAGGGGGGAACATCCAACAAGCAGGGTATAAAGGAATTCCCGGCCCCATCGTTTTGATGAAAGGTTGAACCTCTACTTCTTTGAAAGCAGGTGAAAAATTTTGCGAAATCTGTTTGCCATGGGAGCAGAAAACTTTTTCCCCCGCGGCAGAGCTTTTTCCCGCTCCATGTCAAAAAAAATTACACCCTCATTTTGGGGGGCTGAAGATTTGGGGGCAAAACCTGCCGGAAAACCCAAATTTCCCCTTGCTCTTTGCACTGCATCGAACTAACTGGACCAAATTATTAAATTTTGAGGGTTGGAGTCGGTCCCTTTTTTTGACGACTAAAACCCTGCAAAAAAGGGACCGCTCCACAAAATCCAACCCCACACCCTGCCCAGGATGCCAACACCTTTACAATCATCACATTTTTGGGGGCTCATAGCCCCTTTAAAAACCATGATTATCGAAAAAGAAATAGGGCTTTTATCGTTTTGGATTTGCATCAGAAATTATAATTATGTGCAACAATATCTTATTCAAGACAAAAAAAATTTTTCACATTAGGATTTACAATTTAAAAAATGCTTACAAATCTCTATGCCAAATTAACAATTGGAAAAAAAACCCTTAACTGCCTACAAGAAAATAGGAATGGCTACCACTCTTAAGCTAAAACATTTTACCATTAAACCCCTTTATAATTATTTACTTAAAACAGTGCAAGCTTCAAAAAAAAAAAACGACTTTGCAACCCTGTTTCCACATTCTACTACTTTCTAGGGCTAACCGGTACAAAAATTATACTACTAGCAACTTGGAAGATACCAAAAAGTACCGCCAAGAATGGAACTGAAAAAACCGGCTTAAGAAATTTGCAAAACTTAACGCAAAAACTTCTTCTTAACAAAATGAAAAAAGGAAAGACTCAACCCAAAAAAGGCCTCCCTGCATAACCCCCGGCACACCTCAACAGCCAATGCAGAAAACTATGTATTTCACATCTGAGAGGCGGGGAAAACAATATGTAAAAATTTTCCAAAAAAAAAAAAGAAGAAACACAGGAGGAATACGCCCTAAAGACATCACTGGGAATGACACAGAGGAGAGAAGGCCCAAAACTCCACAATACTACCGGAAACTGGGACTTTCATCAAGAACAAAAAAAAAAAGCTCCGAGATGGGGGCAAAAAGGGTTCATCCTACAATACAAGTACCCGCCCAGCTCAGCAGACCTGGGGGGGAAACCTTCCTCCTATGACCAAAACAAAATAAATGCAGTTCCTCCAAAAGGTCTCTCTTCTGCCCCTCAGCACCACTGACCAGTCAAACTCTGCAATAATGGGGGGTTTTTTCAAAAAAAAAGAGATTGGGAAAACTTCTAGGGAAAAGCCCTTTTCCATACACAGGACTCTGAACAAACAGCAAAAACGAAACCAACCAAAAAATCTACCGGGACCCCAGGCCTGGAACTAAGCGCACTGGATAAATACTTGATTTTCAGAACAAGGTAAAATCTGAAATCCGGAAAAAAACAAAAGAAACAATACACAACCTAACCTGCGGAAACAAAGGGCTATTGCTTCACTAAAAAAAATCAGGATAAAATTATAAAACCGCTAAAAAAGGGGGGCGAAATTTGTCATGATGAAAAACTCGCAAAAAACCGGGAAGCGAACAGAAAAAAGTCAAATCCCATCCCTACTGCAAACTTGGAAATGATCCCACAGAGCCTAAGAAACAACAAAATAAAATAAAAAATTTTCCCAATTTAGGCCCGGAAGCGTGGAATTGCTTATCCCAGAGGACCCCAAAGCCGGGCTGCTTTATAGCCCCCAAGATCCATAAAGAGGAAACCCCTGGGAGGCCTATCATTTCGGGCATTGGGACACTGCCCCAAGGAATTCTCGGGTTGGGGTGGAAAATCCTAAAAGCAAACATCCAGGACACAACAGCCCTTCTTAACAAATAAATCCCCTCGGTCCACCCCTGAGGGCACCATTTTGGACCATGATGAAAAACCTTTATACAAACATTCCCCCAAGGATGGATTGCGCATGCCAGGTGCACCTAGAGAAACAAGACCCCCCAACAAACCTCACACAGCTCATCCTTTCATACCAGCCACAATATTTTACTTTTGGAAAACCTGTATCTACCAAAGGGGGAACTTCCATGGGCCCAAAATTGGGGCCCAAAATAGCAAATCCTTTATGGCCACGGGAAAGGGAAATTTTTTATAAACTGCAACACCAAAAACCCCAATGTACCCCGTTATATGAGATATCATTGTAAACTGGCTGGGGGAGGGGCCCAATTCAATTATAATGACTTCAATAACTTTCCCCCACCATTAACCAAAATTCCCAAATTCGAGAGCAAAACCCACTTTCGGATACACAAACACATCAAAGACCCCCGGTACTCACATCAGTATACCACAAAAAGACAGACAGAACGGCCACCTCAAATGACAGCTTCCCCCCCAAGCACACAAACAGTCTTTTATATACAGCCAGGCATACGGTAAAAACGATTTCCCCCAACAAAGCAACCGGACAAGCCCCTTCGGATTGGGGAAAAAAATTCCAAATTTGGATCAGCCCAAAAATTGACTGACAACCAAATCAGCAAAGGGGCCCCAAACAACAGAGACAGTCGCTCACATAAAAAAGGACCCCAAAGGGAAAACGAGTGCCCCTATTGTCACCTACAACCCACGCTGGAGATCCACGAAAATTGCCAAGGAAATCAACCTGTGCAAAGGGGGCAACAGACTCAAAGACTATTCCCTTCCCCCCCCTCTCCTTCGGCAACCACCCAAAACCGCGGGGCCCTTATTTTCCGATGCCCCGAAGGCCCCCCAAATGAAAATGGCACCCACCCCCCTCAGAACGGGCAAGACCTGAGCACTCCCCACGTGACAGTGTACCTGTCCCACGTCCCACAGTGCACAGAATAGGGGACATTTTCCTGCAGGTCTAGCAATGTGGTGATCGATTAGTGGGAGCAATGTCCCCACAGGCCCATGGGGGAAACAGGGAAAGACCACCCGGAAAGAATTCACACAATTCACCATTAACAACAACAAAACTGATCTGCCCGTGGCCACATTTCTCTGGAGAAAATCATTCCATGGAAGATTCAGTAACGGCTTTAAAGGATTTTAAATCAAAGGGAGAGGGAAAGGGAAAGGGAAAATAAATTAATGCAAAAAAATTTTTAAATCTGCAAAATGGGTTAAATATTTATTCCCTCATGTCAACTAAGTTGAACGTAGTGCAACAAAACCCCCTGATTGCAAAAAGAAAAGAAAATAATTAAGATCACTCCCGTACGCCCCAATTTCCAACTGTTTAATTCTTTAAGGTTTAAATAACTGCTACCCATATTTGCATTTTTTTTTTTTTTAAAAAATTCTAAACCCTTTGAAGATCCATGTCTTTGTGTATAAAAACGGGGTATTTTCGTTTTTGTATAACTCAGTTGAAGAAGAGAGCAGTCCTCTCGAAAGCTACTATCATATATACTCAGTTAGCCTCTAAAAGGTATCGCCTGATTTCTTCACTATTCTATTCCTTTGCTAACCCATGTCACATTGCCGAAAACAGGAAATCTGTCTCATGGTGGATTGTTTAATTTAAATTCTTACAGGAAAATTTACTATAACCCTCTTTATCCAAAAAAATTCAAACTAGTAAAAGATGGGGAGTTAACTGTTGTACATGGTCTAAATGAAAGGGATATGTAATGAATGCTAAAGCCGTGCCATATTATTACATAGACCCTCTGCCAAACCAACATTAGTACGGCTGCTGAAAATTAGCCCAAATTATCTAAGGAGATAAGGGAAGGAAAAATAGAATAAATATTTTTAATCGGTGCCCCAAAAAACATCTTTACTTCAGTAACAAAGTCCCTGTGCCAAAACTAATTTCCAAGCGTACCACTTTCTGTGACCAAATTTATAAGACAAAGGCGTTACAGCTTGGGCTCAGAAGCAGGTCTTTAACCAAAATAGAGGTATGAGTAAAGTCAAAATATATTTAGACTGCGTTAGCAGAGATAAAATAGCTAACACAGCTATTTTAAAACATTAACCCCCCCTGATGGGCATAATCAAAAATTTTAAAGGGCCCAAATTTTTTTCCTCCCTTCTCTGAAAGCCATAAACTTTTTTTTTTTCCACCAAAAAAGACGAGTTAGGGTTTTTTTTTGGGGGTAAATGTACTTTCCCAATGGTGTTATTCATATTACCCTAAATAACTGGGGAAGGCCCAAAAAAATTCTATGTGGGGAAAATGTGAAAATAAACAACTTGCGCCATTTTCGGGTTTTTTTTTTAAAGGGTTCATTCTTCGCAAAACTGTGTGTACTGTTTTTTAAAGGGTTATAGCTCCCAATCTAAACAAGATGATTTCCGTTATGTTTTGGTACCGAAAAAAAATTTCCCAAAAATTTTTATTTTTTTAAACTTTCGGGTGGGTCGGGGGTGCATTTTTGCGGTCGAAATCACTTTTTTTTTGCTAGCAGTTTGGAATGCATGCAACGTTTTTGATCACTTTTATTCCAGTTTTTATGACCAAAAAAAACGCAATTTTGGCATTCGGAATTTTTTTCTTCTATGTGTTTACGTATGGGATAAATTATGTCATTTTAATAGATTGGATTTTAAATATGTGTAATTTTTTTTTATTATTTTACTTTTTATTTGTAAAATGGTGAGAGGGGGGGGGGCGATTTGAACTTTTTAAAACTTTTTTTTTTCTTTAACTTTTACTCCCCCCAGGGCCTTTACCACTAGGGGGGGCATAATTTTTACAGCCTAATGCATGCTAGAAACGCATTAGGGGGTCCCAAAATGGCGGTTTTTCCCAAATTCCCCTGGGCCGGAGCGGGGAAATTCAAAAAATGGCGCAATGGGAAACCTTCACAAGGCACTTGGGTCCGCTTCAAAGCTGCTTTCCCGCGAGACATACTCGTACGCATAGGTCGTAAGAGGTATTAAAAAAGGGTTTTCCCACTGCTGTTTTACAAATTTACTTTTCACAGCCAATATAAGACTCCCATTTCCTGTTCAGGTTGTGGGTGATTCTCCAACAGTGACTGACATTTCAGCTCTGCTATTACTAGCTGAGCCTGTTAGAGGAATACTGTTGATGGAGGGGTTTTAACTGCAGGACACAAGACTACTGAGCTCTAGAGGGTTAAACTTTGTCAGTAAGAAAGATCAACAAGCTTCTGTGCTGCTGATAAAACACTGCAGGGAGTGATGTCACATTATTTGGTGCTAAACTTTATTAACCCTAACCAGTTAGGGTTCATATTGGCAATTTATGTCCCACACAGTCAGTGGCTGTGCCCAATAAAATGTCAAAGACATACCAACCTTCAGTTACCAGCTTTAACACCAAGGACTATGTCACATGAGTCAACTGCAGGAAAATACTACTACCTGGATTTTTCACTGTTCATGATCTGATGACACTGTGGCTCAGTGGCTAGCACTCTCACCTTCCAGCACTCAGGTGTCCTGGGTTTAAATCTGATAAAATCTGCATGGAGTGTGAATAATGTTATGACAGTCTGGAATTGACCACAGTGTAAATGTGTTGTTAGTGAATTTAGATTTGTACATTACTAGTGAAGGCACATGCATAATTATCACTAGTTTCAGCAATATTTCGATCTACTTTCCAAAAATATCTGCGTACAATAAGAAGTCTTGCAAATGTATTAATATCCAGTATGGTGTTGAATAAATCAAATTCCTGAGATGGAACAAAGCTTAACCCCTGTCCTAGAACATCCAACTATTCCGAAGTAAGTACATAGGAAGATAAATTGAAGACATTATCAAATGCAATGGGAACTAATTTCTCCTCAGCAACCTCTCAGATGGATTTTAGACAGGGCACAGTCCATAATAAATCATAGAGGTAGAAATGATTTGCTTAAGCTACTTAGCAAAGAAATATACAACAAACCCTGTCCTGTCACTTTCTCCACTGTTTATAGCAATCAATAGACAGACATAATCAAACTTGTATGTAATAACCTTCTGATCCTCTATCAGGATCCTGTCCTTACAGATATTCTGGATAAGGGGAAAATCAATGGGCTCTACGCCCTCTCCTAGTTTTTTCCTGGATAGAAGTGTCTCACAGACATGGCTGTCTGTTTCAAGCAATCACAGATGTGGCTTCAGTCGTTGTGGAGTATAGAGGCACACATATAAAATTATCTCTAGGGCAGGTACAGTTATGGCTGACATTTGTGACTTTATTAATTGTGAAAGCAATCATTATCTATGTCATAGAAAGCACCAGCTGGCTTTTACGTTACATTCCAAACATATTCCAGCATAAGTTAAAAACACGAAAACTTTATTGGTCCGAATAAAAAACAAAAAGATAAAACTTGTGCACATCTACCAACCTACGCGTTTCAAACCTGAATGATTCATGCTCACAGCGTTAGGCAAAGTGCACCTGAATTCATTAAAAACATTCAAGAACCAATCAGGTTAATTCAAACATGAAACACATTTTACCTCTTGTTTTCTATTCGGACTAATAAAGTTTACCTGTTTTTAAGCTTTATTGGTCCGAAATGTAGACGAAAAGTCACTTTCAGCTCACCTGAAAAAAGTGCTTGGTAAGACAATCCTCCCTTCGATCATCAAGGTAAGTAACTTCAGCACAGAATGGATAACAAGCACAAAACGCACCAATTAAGGAGATTTAAAACGTAGCAAAAAAATAATTATTGATAAATTATAAAATCATGCTGCTCCTCCCTACATCTTCTCCCTAGTCTCTGTCTACCGCCCTACCCGTGCTCTCCGCTCTGCTGATGATATCAGACTACATTCCTCAATCATCCGAACCTCCCATGCCCGCCTACAAGATTTCACACTTGCGGCACCAATTCTCTGGAATATGCTACCGCGGGCGATCAGGCACATTCACAACCCTCACAGTTTTAAGAGGGCCCTGAAAATACATCTTCTCGGTCTGGCCCACCAAGATCCCTAACTGCTATCACACACATCTGTCACTCCCTACACTAGGGCACTCACAGGCACTTATCTGTATATAGATGTACAGTCTGGGTGGCAGGTTCATCCATTTTTCATGTAAACCACCCCCTCTTTATGAAACCTGGCTGGACCATTGTAAACTTGGCACTTCTTACCGTATGTTTCACCCATACACCCTACTAGATTGTAAGCTCTCATGAGCAGGGCCCTCACATCCTGTGTCTCATTTGTAAGTACTTTTAATGTGTAATGACTGTATGTTTACCCTTGAATTTGTAAAGTGCTGCAGAATATGTTGGCGCTATAGAAATAAAGATTATTATTATTATTATTATAAAATCATGTCCAGATCACCGAACGCCAAGAAAAACCAAAACATGAGACCGCTGACGCGTTTCAGGCACACGCCCTTGCTCATAGCATTGCTTAATCACCTTAATTGGTGTGTTTTGTTCTGGTTATACATCCTAAGCTGAAGTTACTTCCCAGTTTTTAATTTACACTGGAACATGTTTGGAATTTAAAGTTGTTCGTAGCCGCAAGTCAACAGTGGTTCCGATGCAATGTCAAGGGAACCTGGACACTGACTTCATACCAGTCCGGAGCGGGAAAGCCAACTTCAGTTATGCTTTTGTTTTGGAAGCCATTTAAGTTATGTGGGTTGTACCATTTGAAAATTAAAACAAGGCGTTAACATCTTGTACATTCAAAGGACTCCTCATACCCCGATAATTCAGGGGCTTCCAAACATTTTCTGATTACACAAGAAAGAAACCTTTCATCTTCCTCGTTTTACGAGATGGATAGGGTTTACACAGGGAAAAAGGGAGGAGACTGGCATATTTACTACGCCGTGAGGCCTACTGGATATTTCAATTAAATACCCGATTTCACAAAGACTTGAATTCTAAAAACGATTTGTTAAATCATTATTATAAATATTATTTGGTAAAACACAAACGGAGTTGGTTAATGTTTACTTATACTGATTTTTAATATTTATACGAATATGATCATGTGAGATGGTGACACAATTGTGATGTGCTGGTATGCCAGGACTAAGAGCACTTCTGCTCAAAATGCGTCAGCAGTACCAACCAATACCACTTTTAACTGTGTTATGTATTAAATAAAGAATATTGGATTTTCTCTGAAGGTGCTGGATTTCCATTCACTACCAAGGATTTTTTTCCAGTTTTTCAGTGCACCTACATCCATGTACCTGTTTCAATTATGGACTCAAAGCTAATAGTGAGCTGACAAATGTTTCTTTTGTATACTGTTTCCATTATTGTGACTACTTCCTACTTTTGACATAGGAAGCAGTGCATAGCTCTTGAATGAAGTTGTCTCATGAGCTGGCTTGCTTAGTATATAAGGTGTGCGATAGGCCATCTAAACACATATTACTTGTTGCCATCATGAGTAATAGGGGCGATTTGTAAGAGTGGGGATGAGTAATGGCTTTTGGGCCAGAGATGGCAGTATTTTGGAAACTGCACAGTTTGTGGTGAAAACTTATTGTGAGTGGACATATGGCAACATCATGACTAAGTGACGTAGAAGCTTTGGAGCTCCATATGGCATTTATGTGGGAAATGTATTTCGACTACAAAGGTGCATGGATGTGGACCCACACATTAAAGTGGATACTTAAGCAATCTCTGATAACAAAATTGCATGAGTAGAAAATTTTGAATTTTTGCAGTCGTATCAGAGTTGGAACTCCGCTTATTGGCTAAACTTTGCCTCCACCGATGAGTCGCATATGTGCGCCATCAAAGGCATTAACTTTGGCATGTCAGGC
This sequence comes from Phyllomedusa bahiana, assembly GCA_025379985.1. Classification (NCBI taxonomy): domain Eukaryota; kingdom Metazoa; phylum Chordata; class Amphibia; order Anura; family Hylidae; genus Phyllomedusa; species Phyllomedusa bahiana. The sequence continues at coordinate 166,090 of JAODAL010001191.1, read as the reverse complement.
AAGAAATATCAGAACAAACACCCTGCACCTTGCTGGAAGGAAGAACACAAGCTGGTTATGTTTTCATGGCACTCTCATCCATGTGGAAGGCACTCTCAGCCAATTTGGGTAGGAATCTTTTATTGCAGATCACGTACACACACACACATGCCAATTGTCTTCGCTGGGCCGGGTGGGCTCTTCCATCAAGATAATGGGACATGTCACACAAATAAAAATGTCTAACACAGGTTGAAAGAGAATGACCAAGACTTCCTTCTTTTTTTTTTTAAATAAATGAATAAATGTCTGAGAATATACAGCTATGAAGTCTATATACTAAATATTTCAACAAAATGGTTTAAGCAGGACAGTTAAATTAGTATCTATTAGAATAACTCACCGTGACCCCTTTGTGATGAACTGTAGGATCCCTTGAAGAAGAAGAGCTAAAGGGCAAGAGGTCATCTTCAAAACTTCACTTGTGGCCTCTTGCAGAAGTGATGGCCATAGTGTATCAGAATTCTTTGTATGAATAGAGCAATAAATCAAACAAATAATAAAATGCATGAAATATTGAATTGCAATATCTTTATTGGATTTTCTAACTTCAAAGATTAGCTTTTAATATTTCGGGAACGGTAAATCAAGATTTTTTTCAAATACATTGCTCTTTTACTATTGCCCTGTTCAGAAGATAACAGATTTTATAGCACACAAGTTTCTCTGGTTACCGTCGTACTCTTCCTTGCTGATTAGAAAGAGAGCAGGGAGTGACGTCACCATGGACAGACGGAGCAGTCTTTGTCTCCAACAATATTAGATTAATTCCCTTTGATAAAAACTTGTATTCACTTCTTGGAGGTCTATAGCGTTGTTTAACTACAGATTAAATGTCTTGCACTTAGGTCTTTGTAATGCTCAGCTAGCAATAGAAGAGCTTAATACAGTAATCACTGCTATACAACTACCCACAGCCTGACCAGGCAGTGTGATTCTGAAGCTGCCTGTGTTTTTGTAAAACAGAATGGTGAATGATTGCTGGAGAAAGAAAAAATTCATCTTGGAAGCAAAAAGAAATGTGACTTAACGCCTCAAACCACTGCTGGAAGCTCTGTGGCCTACAGAGCACCACGTTGCATGTCTGGTGGGGCTGTCCTAAAATGAAACGGTTTTGGAAAAGTATCTCCTGCTTGATTTTAGAAGTTACCAATTTGGATGTAGCTCTTACTCCAGAACTGGCTGTTTTGGATATAGGTTTAGATGACATTCCACCCTCCCTCCGTACAGTCATTTTTCATATTCTCATTTCAGCCAGGACTGCAATAGCTCAATTTTGGAAGGATCCAAAAGTCCGTCATTAGACGGGTTAGCTTCAACTATCCCTGCGAAAGGCAACTGATAGACCCTCCATAATTATATAGCAAAAAAACTTCAGCTATGTGAGCCTTAGGTGTCTTCAAATCACTTCATGCCCTCTCCCTTCTAGTTTAGCATCTGTAATGCCTATACAACTTCTTATTAAGCTGCCCTAATGTTTATTCTACTATCTACTGGAATTTGTTAAATCAACATTGTTCATCTGTTGCTTTGCTAATCACAATGTTTATTTTTGTACTCTGGCTGCGTTTGAGGCCTCTATTTCATTTTGTAGATTGACTGTATTGTTTGCATACTTTATCATTCTAAACTGTTACAGACACTGTTATACTCTTTAGTTGACATATCCTATACCTTTATAGTTTTCAGTAAAAACCTTTTTAAAAGAAATTTGACTTATTTTTAGATTGTCAATACTAAAAAAGTTTTTGGGTTTAAATGGTCTTACCTATTTTGTGTGACATGGGCTTATAACACCCCCATTATCTGCCCATGTTTAATATAGTCGGTCCAGTTACAGTTGTAGTACAACTGAGTTTGTTAATTACACTGTAATTACACTGCACCTACATTACATTTATATGAAAAATTAAGCTCTGTTGCATCTACAAAGTTAAAACAATTTCAAAAGATTTAAATAAAATTTAAATCACAAGCAAGCTGAATAGGAATCCATGACACACAAAAACTGTGTGGCATCGCTCTGATTTTAAATGACAGGATCCATAGGTGCTGTATGGTGCCTACCGCATGTATCTGAAAGAAAACTATAGGCAGAGAGGTGAAGTATGTAATTAAAAGTTTTGTATTATGGATCCATAGACCACAGATCTGTAGCACAGAAAAGTGCATGATCCATCATCAAGATTTACCATTAATTCATAACAGATTTGAAATATTTTGATTGCAGGAAATATATTGCTAATATATTTACTTTTAAAACCAGATACATATTATTTTGTTCTTAACAGTTTTTATTTTCTCACTGTAGATTTTTTTATTCTGTTTTCTATATGGGATTATGAGCTGCATTTAGACTAATGTCTACACAGCACTGGTTTTGGTTGGATTTTCACCGGATTTAGTATTTAGAATACGCTGAAAATCTAACTGTAACCAGTGCCCCATAGACAGCAAGAGAAAATCCGAGCTGTTGTCTACACAGCACTGATTTTTTCCAGTTGGTTTTGAAATCTGTCAGATTTTGGCGGACTTTAAACCATGCTCTGTCTTCTGACAGATTCCTGTACAGTCAATGTACTGGGCAGGTGAAAATTTGAAAACCGATCATGGTTTTTAGTGCAAACCCGTGGCAAAAAACGTGGTACAGCGATCTTAAAATGCCGTTGGATTTTGGAATGCATTTTAATATTCATGTGTAGACATAGCCAAATACTTTACATAAGCTACATGCACATAAGATCCTGTGAACAGAAATTGACTCATTGACTTCTAAAGGAGAGCTTTCTAAGTATGATCTGTGACCTCTGAAGAAATCATTGTGCAAGAAAGGTAAAAGGGTGAGCTGTGGTTAATATCACTTGTGAATGGTGAAAAGCTGTGTTATCTACAAATTGTTGTCAACTATTATTACAATTCCTATTGTGATAAAAATAAGATGACTGCTGAAAAGTGATCTTCACAGAACAAATGTCACCCTATTAAGCTCCTTAGCCAAAGTGAAAACTGCAGGATTGCTTTTTTTTTTAAATATACATAGTTACATGGAATATAGAGTAAAATATTACCATAAGTTCTAAAAAATCGAATACATAACTAAACTTAAAAAGTGTTGATTAAAGGTGTTGCCTCACTACAAAGAATAGATTTAAACATAACATGCCGGGACTGGTAATTGGAGAGTTTTTCCAAATGTATTGCTTTATTTTTTGGGGTTTGTTGAGGAGATAAATTCTAAAATTATCAGCTCTGAATGCACACATGTTTCTCTAGGTTACCGTCCTGCTCTCCCTTTCTCTCTCTGCTCTGTTACCTTAAAGCAAGAATGAAGACAGGTCCAGCATGGCTGCATGAGAGCGGAGTGTGTTATCTCAAACAACTAATTAGTCTCCTTTCTTTGTTTACTTTGAGCTCTGAACTTTTACATAACATGTCCTGCTCTCAGGTCAGTCCTTTTAGAAAAACTGTGAATGCCGAATTTATGCTAAACACTGCCATAGACGCAGCCACAGCCTGACCAGGACAAGTCAGCATGCATGCACCTGAATCTGCTTTTGACTCAGAAACAACATGGTGAGACAACCCCTTTAAGGGTTACATAATCACCTGGGTACACTTTACTATTAAAAGTAACAGAAATCTATTATACTTAAAAAATAAGATTTTTGTTACATAGCTGTAAAATCCATTTCTCACGTTGTTCATGTGCGGATACAGAAGACAGTCTTTATAGGCTGCTACAAGTAGGAGGCGACACTAAGCTTACAATAAAATCCTTTTCTCTTCTGATTCACTGGAGTACACAGAACCTTGGGTATAGGCCCTCACCCTAGGAGGCTGACAATAGGTGTAAACCAAAAGTATCAGCTCCGTCTGGACGAACTATATCCCTCCTATTGATGCCAGACTATTGGTGCAAAAGAAGCAGTAGGAAGGATGAAGCACAGTCCGATTCCAGGAATAGAATTGGAATATAAAAGAAAGTGGGATGGATCCGGGACCTCAATGAATCAGACGAGAAATTTGGATTTTTGTGCAACCATCAAATTCTTTTCTCATCAATATCATTGGGGGACACCATAGGTGGCTGACACTAGGCGTAAACCAAAAGTATTGGCTCCGTCTGGATGGGCGATATCTCTCCTTCTGATGGCAGACTACTCAGTTGGTGCTCAAGCAGCAGTTGGAAGAATGAAGCATAGTCCAATTCCAAGAAGAGAATAGGAATAGAAGAATAAAAAAGTGGAATGGGTCTGTGTGCCCCAATGAATCAGACAAGAAAATAATTTTACGGTAAGTACAAAAATCCAAGTTTCTCGTCAATATAATTGGGGGACACAGCACCTTGGGATGTCCAAAAGCAGTCTCAGGGGGTGGATAAAAACTAGAAAGAAAAATGACACCGCTGCCTAAAGTACCTTATGATCCAGAGTTGTGTCACCTGAGGCCAGGGTATGTATTTGGTAAAATTTAGTCAAGGTGTTGAGAGGCCCAGGCAGCACCCTAGCAGCCCAGGAGGCCCTGACTACTCGAGTGGAATAAGTGGTGACCCGGAATGGAAGGGTTTTCCCTTAAGACTGGTAGGCTTCCGAGATTGCAGACTGAATCCAGTTTGCAATGGTAGCCTTAGAGGATGTCAAATCTCTATGCGTGCCTTCTGGAATAAGGAAGAGGAAATCAGAGTGCCGAAAGGAGTCAGTAATGGTAAAGTAGATCCAAACCGCCCTCACAACCTCCAAATAATGCAGAGACCGTTCTTGAGGGTGTGAGGAGGATGGGCAAAATGAGGGAAGAATAATGTCCTCAGTAAGGTGAAAGGAGGAGACCATCTTGGGGACAAAAGAAGGAAGATGACTTAGAACGACCTTGTCCTCATGAAGAACCAAAAAGAAGGATCTGCCAGTTCAGACACTCAACGAATGGATGTAATGACCACAAAGAATGTAACTTCCAAGAAAGTAAGTGGAGAGAAACCTCTCACAACGGTTCAAAGGAAGAAACCTGTAAAGCATTTAAAACAAGATTTAAGCACCACGACTCGATCGACCTAAGAACAGGTGGGACAGAGTGAGTAACCCCTTGTAACAAAGTCTTGACCTAACGAGGGGAGGTCAAAGAGCACTGGAAAAGAACAGGGAGGGGAAAAAAAATTGAATTCTCAAAGAGGAAAAGGCCAGGGTCCTGCTCCAAACCTTATTGAAGGAATGATAGAACTAGTGGGGTAGAACAACCCAAAAGGTGAAAACTGCATGGCTTGCACAAGGCAAAGAAGGCTTTCCAGGTTCGATAATAAATATTGGCAGACTGCGGCTTGCAGACCTGAATCATGTTCCAAAGCATGGAGTCTGAAAAACCACAAGATTTCAACAGCCGTGCCATCACATGCAGTCGAGATAAAGTGTGGTGGAACAGAGTACCTTGGGAATGAAGGTCCGGGCGCAGAGTGAGGGTCCACAAGGAGTCTGCCAACAGGGCGATGAGATTCATGTACCAAACCGTGCAAGGCCAATTTGGAGCAATAAGTATGGCTGGATCCTTCTTGCTCTTGAGGCATTTGAGCACCCAAGAGAGGAAGGAAAGTTAAATAGATAAACCAGCACGAACTGACTCCATGGATGGACTAGTGTGTCCACAGAATGAGCAAGAGGGTCTCAGGACCTAGATACATAATTCGGAAGCGGATGAGTGAGAATGGATGCGAACAGATTTCATGTCTGGAGCTCCACATTTCGGTCGAAGAAACTGAAACAGTTCTGGCAGCTGAGACCGTTCCCCAAGATCCACCCGTCCGACTAAAAAGGTCCGCGAACCAGTTCTACACCCCGGAATGAACATCACTGAAAGGAGCAGAACTGAGAGTTCTGCCGAATGAAGGGTCCTTAAGGCCTCCAGGATGACAGCATGGCTTCTGGTGCCCCCCTGGCGATTTTGGTAAGCCTCTGCAGTGGTGTTGCCGGATTGAATCTGGACTGGGTGACCCGGGAGTGCCAGAAAAATGGTCCTGAGTTGGAGGACATTGATCTGCAGAAGATATTCCCAGTGGGACCACAGACCCTGAGATGTCTGGGAGCCAAAGATGCTGGCATCCGTGGTGATGATCAGCCACTGTGGAGGAAGAAATGACTTCCCCTGCAGTAGCTCAAGAGCCACCGGCCACCAGTTGAGTTTGACACATACTTAGGATGGAAGCAGAATATCCTTGTCTAGGAAAAAGGAGAGGCAGAATGGCACAGTGGAGAAGGCGAGAATATGAGTATGGCAAAGCTTCGAAACTTGCAAGCATCCTGCCCAGAACTCGCATGCAGTGCGGAGAGAACACGGGGAGCATTTGCAAAGAAGGGAAACACCCGACTATGAAGATTCTTGGTGCTTTAGCAGGGAAAATGACAGAACCACCAACTGGAAATGTGTTGAATGTAACACAAAACAAATAAGTGTTGATGGGATTGGATAATAGCAATGTGCAGATGAGCATCTCAAATGTCTATGGATGAGAGAAATTCGTCTTGCTCTAGAGATGCAATCATTAACAGGAGGGATTCAAAGTGTAATCTAGGAATCAGCACATGGCAGTCGAGTTCCTGGAGATCCAAAAAAACTGAGCTGGGGGAATGGAAACAAAGTCGATCTTGTACCCTGATGAAATAACCTCTCTAACCCAGATGTTGTTGACTTGGGCCAGCCAGATTTCTTGGAATCGGAGGAGGTGGCCCCCCAATCGAGAAGAATCTTCGGGTGAGGAAAAGCCTCAGGCTGAGGGAAGCTTGATCAAAGGGCTACTAAGCACTTTTGGACTAAATTGCCAGAAAGGAACTGGCTAAACAGGTGGCTTTTTGGACTCCTTTTTCCCCAACTTGGCTTAAAGGGGTGGTCTCACTACATTGATTCATCTCACCTCAGTCCTGTTTTAAGGTTTCACTTTGAATCCAGGGGCATGTTTACTGGCTTCCACTAGGCTGTAGTAGAAGCAGGTCTGTAGCTATAGCGACCAGTGCTGGCAGCCTATCAGGAGCGATCAAACAGGTCTGTAGCTATAGTGACCTGAGGAGCTGATGCATCCCATATAAGAGGGGATATCTAGGGATAGGTAGGACAATGTTAATGGACATATATTGCAAAGTGACTTGTTTTTGCAAGATCTTTAACATAAAAAGCAATCCTTGTAGTGAGACAACCCCTTTAAGTAGAAATCCTGAAAGGACTGAAAGCGGTAACAAGGCTTACGAGACAACTACCGCATAGGGAGGGTCTGGGGGATAAGGAATGCAGCCACCCATAGCATCTGAGATTATCTCATGCAGACACTTCTCAAAAAGTCTGTTACCAAACAAGGGGAGGCCAGTAAGAGTCCTTTTGGGGGCTGCATCAGCTGCCCAGGACTTTAGCCAAAGAGAGCGTCAAAAGGCCACCAAATTAGGAGATGCTTTGACGTGACCAACCTCAGCGTTTACACTACACTGTGGAGTGACCGACCTCAGCATATACACTAGACTGCAGACTGATCAACCTCAGCATTTACACTACACTGTAGACTGACCTCAGTATTTACAATAGACTGTGGACTTTCCGACCTCTGAATGTACACTAGACTGTGGACTGACCGACCTCAGCTTTAAGACAAGACTTTGGACTGACTGATGTAAGCAGTCATACATTTCCTATATACCTCTATCATATATTCCTATCTCGGTTGCACGATTTCTTGCCCTAGCAAAAGTAAACTTCTCGCACCCTTAGCGATCACCGAGTAGTCCCTATGGCTCGCACGGAATGGCACAAGAAAGAAATAAGTATGTTATCATTTATGACACAACAATTGATTTTTTTTTTTACAGTTTCATTATAGAAAAAAGACTGCCACGGTCTCCATACAAGACTACAAATGTAATGGCTTGACATCAGCTATAAATATTTAATGACATTTAAAAAAACAAGTTAAGACCTGGGCCATCAGAGGCAGTCCGGTTAGAGCACTGATCCATAAAAATGGACAAAGGGCAAGTTAATGCATTAAGCCAGGAGACTTTTTGAAACACTGGTTTTTAATTTTAACTACTGTGTGTTGGCTGCAGTCCACAGGACAGCACTTATCTTTATGTAATGCAACCGACTGCTGCAAACATAAGCTTGATTCTGTTTTGCAGTTGATGGTGTACACTAGTTTGACGACAAATGTGGAGTGTAAAATCCATAAGAATGGCAGAATGTGTTAACCATAAATACGATGAAATCCTTCCAAATACCTGTATATCAGCTTTCCCATAACCAAACACAGAATAGATAACCACATTTTTTTACATTTTACACATTCATAAATAGAAGGATTATACTGTACAATTCCAATGGGTAATACTGGATGATATGATGCCATACCACACTGCCCCTATCATAGTGCCAGCCACAGTACCATATATTGCCAGTTATATTCCTCCCCCAAGCTACTCATTTGCTCACCAAACTGTAAAACATGTGAAGATACAGGGGTTAAATGGAATGTGTCATCAGAAATGACCTATTGTTTAACTCATGTTTTTATGTTAAACACTTTCAAGAAATTTTTTTTTTTAATTTTCTATATCACTATCAATTATTTTTTTTTTTTAAATCCAAAATCCTGCAGTTTTTACTTTGCCTACTAGGCCGAATAGTCTGACACTTCTTGTTCTGTAGAGAACACTTTGCAGTAGTGTCCTCATTATCAGTGCGGACTTCTTTTCAGGTCACAGAGCATGCCTAGAAAATGCTCCTAACGAAGTAAATGAGTCTGCTCCTGTTCACAGGGTTCTATGTCAAAGAAGCTACTGTAAAGCATCTCTTTAAATGCTGTAAAAAGCAGCTCAAGGAAGTTGTTGTCCCAATCATCATATACAGAAAACAAAATCTTCTAAGAAGAGAACAATGTGTATCAGTAACAGTGGGGTAAGTAGATATTACAGATGCAATGCACACACGGCACAGTACACGCTGCTGCCACACTGTGCTCTCAGTACCTTTACAGCCTTCTGCTTCTGTACAGTGCCAGCTGACTGCCTGCACTCAGACTATTAAGAAACACTAGAAAATTGCAGCACATTTTAGCAAAAAAAAAAAAAAGCAAGTTCAAATGTCTGATATATATGGCAATTGCTTCCTTCTAATATGCAGAGTGCTTCAGTGTTAGGCTAGATTCACACGGCTTAATTGCGGGACGTATTTACGCCCCGCAATTACGCCGTGTGGCCGGGGTGGGAGCAGGGGAGGGAGCGGGGGGCCGGCACCTCGCCGGCCCATAGACTATCATTACCAGCGGCGCGTATACGCAGCTTGTAATTCACATGTCACTTATTTCCCCGCCCCCCTCGCGACATATTCGCCGAGCAGGGAGAGGAGACGTAATCCATAGTTCTCTATGAGAACTGGGACGTTTTCAGCCCGTAATTCGCGCACTCCGGCGCGTAATTACGGACTGAAATACGTCCAGATTTAAGCCGTGTGAACATGGCCTTTGGGCCTACAATGTTACTGTTACAATCGTTACAAAGCAGAGCAGGTCAGTGTGGTAGTCCACTATATAAAGTGAGTCAGTGTAGTAGTTCACTATGTAAAGTGGGAAGGTGTAGTAACCAACTATGTAAAGTGGGAAGGTGTAGTAATCCACTATGTAAAGTGGGAAAGTGTAGTAATCCACTATGTAAAGTGGGAAAGTGTAGTAATCCACTATGTAAAGTGGGAAAGTGTAGTAATCCACTATGTAAAGTGGGAAAGTGTAGAAATCCACTATGTAAAGTGGGAAAGTGTAGTAATCCACTATGTAAAGTGGGAAAGTGTAGTAATCCACTATGTAAAGTGGGAAAGTGTAGTAATCCACTATGTAAAGTGGGTTGGTGAAGTAGTCCTTTAAAAGTACGTTAGTGCAGTAGTTTACTATGTAAAGTGGGTTAGTGCAGTTGTCTACTACGTAATGTGGGTTAGTGCAGTTGTCTACTACGTAAAGTGGGTTAGTGTAGTAGTGTAGTTGTCCACTTTGTAAAGTGGGCAAGTGTAGTGATCCACTATATACACTAGGTTAATGTAGTAGTCTACTACGAAAAGTGAGTTAGTATAGTAGTCAACTAGGTAAAGTGAGTTAGAATAGCAGTCTACTAAACAGAGTGGGTTAGTGTAGCAGTCTACTATGTAGCATGTCAGTGATGGCTACTATGACACGTCGAGACATTTTTTGCTGACACGCGTGTCATGGTGCCATTCGTGCTGCGCTTGCCCCGTCTCCAGATGCCGACACTGTCAGGTAATGAAGCCAGTACTAAGTCTTGGAGCTGCAATACTCCTTTCCACAAGCATAGAAATATTTATTGTGCTAGGCAAAATTTATCTAGGTAATGAAGCCAGAGCAGCAAGCAGGCAGTGTGCTTAGTGAATTAGTGAATTCTATTCGTGAAGCCACAGCAGCAAGCAGACTTATACTCAGGCAGCTGCAAACACCACTCACAGCCGCAGATTTGTTAGATTTTGTTATAAGAGCTACAAATATCACAAAATTATGGATTTTTCTTGAAGTGACACACCACCCGAGTTATGCTCGTGTTTTTGACACACCGAGCTCAAAAGGGTGGCTATCACTGTAGTATGTGTTAGGCTATGTTCACACGGCTGAAAACGGGACGTATTTCAGTCCATAAGTACGCGCCGTAGTACGCGAATTACGGCTGGAATACGTCCCAGTCATTACGGTAATCCACAGTTCTCATAGAGAACTATGGATTACGTCTCGTCTTCCCGCTCGGCGAATCCGCCGCGGGGGGACAGAAGTGACATGTCATTTACTAGCGGCATATTCGCGCCGCTAGTAATGATAGCCTATGGGCTGGCGAGGTGCCCCCCGCTCCCGCCCACACGGCGTAATTGCGGGGCGTAATTACGCCCCGCAAATAAGCCGTGTGAACATAGCCTTAGTCTAGTAGTCTACTTTGAAGAATGGATTAGTTTAGCACTTTATTCAAAGTGGAATAATCTAGAAGTCGGACATGTATTGCAGCTGTCTACTATGAGTAGATGGTTAGTAAGTGACTAAGCATAGCAGTCTGTGATTAAATATGGATGGGGTTTGTGTTCTACTATAGACATGAATGGAAAATTGGGTAACTTTAAAATAAAAATATATAAAAATAGTGTGCACCTCATACTTACCATACACACTTTAAGTGCAAGAAGGGCTAATCGCAGTAAGCTTGAGAGTTTCCCATTCCAGTTTCCTTGTTGGGATGCCAGCTGTAAACCCTTCCTGTAGCACATCTCAGCATCCATCATCATTCCCTGGTACTGGTAAACATCAGCTAACCACTGAAATACAGCAAAGAAAATTACCTCAATATGTACCGCTATGAATAAACTAAAAAGATACCAGGTATATAACCTTCAGGATAGTAACTGCACTGGTCTGTTCTAACAAAATGCCATCAATGGATTTTGTGACATAACCTTTTTAACAGGTATATCAGGTAAAATAAGTATTGAATACGTCACCAATTTTCTAAGTAATTGTATTTCTAAAAATGCTGTCAGCATGAAAATCTCACCAGATGTCGATAACAACCCATCCAGTCCACACAGGCAAAGAAATCAAACCATAAATGTCTATAAATAAAGTTATGTGTAAAAATGAGAAATGACAATGGAAAAAAGTATTGGACACGCTTACTAAAATTGAATACTTTGTACAAAAGCCTTTGTTGGTGATGACATCTACAAGACTCCACCTGTATGGAAAAAAATAGCCGCATGCATTGCTCAGGGGGATTTTTGTCCATTTTTTCACACAAACACTCCTCAAATCCTGAAGTTTCCGTGGGCGGCTCATATGAACTCTGAGCTTTAGTTCCTTCCATACATTTTCTATTGGATTCAGGTCAGATGATTGGCTGGGCCATTCTAGCAGCTTTATTTTCTCTCTCTGAAACCAATTGAGAGTTTCCTTGGCCGTGTGTTTGGGATCATTGTCTTGCTGAAACGCCCATACTCATTTCATCTTCATCATCCTGGTAGATGTCAGCAGATTTTTTTCAAGATCGTCTCAGTACATTTGTCCATTCATCCTTCCTTCAATCATACTATGATTGCCAGCCCCACATCATGATGTTCCAACCTCCAAACCTCACTGTTGGTTTAGTGTTAGGGTAATATGCAGTAACTTTGATCTGAAAACATGGTGTGTATTATGGCATCCAAAGAGTTCAATTTTGGTCTAATCTGACCAGACTATATTCTCCCAGTATTTCACAGGCTTGCTGTTGTGTTGTGCTGTTGAGAAAACTTAAAATGTGCTTGAACATACTTTTTGTTCAGCAATGGAGACCTGCATGGTGAACGTGCATACAGGCCATGGAGGTCAAGGGCATTACTTATCGTTTTCTTTGAAAGAATTGTACCTGCTGATCCCAAGTCTTTCTGTAGCTCTCCACAGGTGGCCCTTGGACAACTCTTCGAATAATTATTTTCACTCCTGTATCTAAAATATTGTGGCGAGCACCTGTTCGTGGCCAGTTAATGGTGAAATTATGTTCTTTCCACTTCTGGATTATGGCCTCAACAGTGCTCACTGGAACCTTTAGTAGTTTAGAAATTCCTCTGTAACCAATGCCATCAGTATGCCTTGCAACAGTAATGTTGCAATGGTCTTGAGACAGCTCACTGTTTTTACCCATCATGAGATGTTTCTTGAGTGGTACCTTGGTAATGAGACACCTTTTTATAGGCCATCAGTTGTACCAGCTGATATTTTTCACTAAGCGGCAGCATTGCTTTCTGATTACTGATAGATGATTTTTGCACCTTTTTTTCTTCATGTGTTCAATACTTTGTCCCAGTGTTATTTCTATTTATTACACATGACTTAATTTATGAAAATCAAGGTAACTATGTGGTACAACATGTTATCAAACAACATGAGTCACAGCTTTTATATTATATGATCATACAATAGTAGTGATTTGTGATGTCACTTATAGGACTGCAAAATAAATAAAGCTTTCTTCATACAATAACTGCACTAAACCAGTGTGGGCAGCAAAATGAGTCAGAAAAGTTTTTCTAGCATAGTCATAGACAATCTTTTTTGCTCACTTTTAAGATACAGTGTAAACATGTGCTATATATTAACCATCTTTAACCTATTAATGTATTGTACAACCAAACAGAAACATACAGAAATCCTTTGTAAAGCTGCAAAAACTTAATGAATGAACGCTACAAAAGCTACAAGTACTAAATATCCCATTCCCTTGTTCCGGTCAATGGAAACCGCAGCAGCTCCCAAATGGAGAGCAGAATAATGGAACATGAATCTGTTTCTATCACCCAATAGTCAAATTAGATCCAAGATTGGTGAAAAATACTGAATATATAACCGAAAAAAACATACTTGAATGTGAAGTGATGGAGAACATTATATGCATTTCTCTAAAACCATAGCATAAAATCTTTTTAAGTTTGAGTTTTATGGGTCACAGAACACCCAAGGTATAAGTCTTATCCATAAAGATTAATATTAAGCAGAAGCTCTTGCACTCCTGCAATCAATGAGATAGAAGAACAAAACGAAAAGAGGCCTCATATACAGTGGTCTGCAAAAGAATTGAAATTGGGTTGCAAAAGAATAGAAAGTATTGAACTGCTCCTCATTTTTAAACATTAGAGCCACTCACTTAAATGTATTTTATGTGAAAGAGCAACACAAAGTAGTATTTGTGAAGTGTAAATAAAATGGTATGTGCCTTTCCAAATGTTTGCAAATTAAAAAACTGAAAAGTGTGATGTGCATGTGTTTTCAGACCCCCATACTCTGATACCCGTAAATAAAATCCAATGTGACCAATTGCCTTTAGAAGTCACCTAATTGGTAAATAGATTATATCTGTATGTAATTTATACTCAGTATAACTACAGCTGTTTTGTGAAGGCCTTCAGTGTGTATTACGTTATGCCTACATGGCAAGGGTTTATAGTCGGTTTTTGACGCAGTTTTCTACTTTTGAAAACCATTAAACCGTCTGTCAACCATCCTCATAGAACTCAATGGAAAACGGAAGAATATTGTACTTTTCAATAGAACGGGATGGCAAAAATTGAAAACTGTCCCCAAATACAGCGCAAAACATAAAACAAAAGCCAAGTGTGAAATACTGGTGTAGCTCTATCATATCAAATATATCATATAAAATATCAATAAAATACATTTAGGTTTGTGGCGATGAGCAGTTTTCATAGCAGCATTGATACCACGCACATTTAGGCCAGCAGCGTGGTGATATTACCATAATGTTGCTGGCCTGAACTGTTAGTGTGCAGAGCCAGTCAAAGAGCACAGAAGGCAAAGAATGAAGTAACCAATAGCACAGTAATGGGGGATGACTCAAGTTCAGGGATGGGAAAGCCACTTTAAGAGGTTATTACCCCTGTAAAATATCATACATTAGGGTAGAATGTTCTGCTGGTTTCATAGACAGTTCACTGTAACATATGCCGTTAGATTAGACCACAGTCATTGATATTTTTTTGCAATTATAATGATGCGTTAATCATCTTCACGGTAGGAGGCTAAGGAACGGTTAGAGAAGGAACATAGGAGACAACTTTTCTGGGTTTGCCCAAGGCAGAAGCAGTAAATGTGTAGCATACAGCTTTGGGTCGGAGGACAAGATAGCCAGCTCACTCCGTTGCAGTACAGTCCACAGATACCGCATGCACAAATTCCGTTCCAAGAAACGTGGGAAGCCAGAGAACATCAGAAGATATAATACTGCACAATGGTCTAATGGCTAAAGTCTAAAAACTTTTTGTTCTTTATTGTATATATCCATAAAACACAAACTCCAAAGCACTGTAAAAATTAAGATACATACTTGGGTATTTTGAGCAAGCTATGTTCTCTTAGCCATAGTGATTGGGGTGAGCTGGCTATTCCTATAGTCTTTATGGATTCATTTAGCCTCCGCTTCAAAAAGACTTTTAATTTTTCTAATAATCCTCCAGAGGCAGTCTCCCAGCAAGTGAATATCCTATCTTCTCATCTGCGTAAGTCATTGAGTAATCCAAGTTTTCTTAGCTAGAAACGTCTAAGCGTTTATCTTGATTACAACAATGCTTTATACTTTGTGTTTTATGAATTGAGAAAAGAAAGAATGAAAAGTTTTTAGATTTTAGACATTGGACCTATGTGCTGGATTAACTCCTTTGATATAATAAATAAATCAATAGCCTGAGCTGGATTGAATAATTAGCCACCGGTCAGAAAGTCTGTTAGGTCTGTGACAGTTCTTTTATTCACCTGAAAGAGGTCCCATTACACTAGAAATTATGTTTACCAAGCTGGGTGAGCTATTAGGGCGCGTTCAAACGGCATAGGACAAATACCGGCTGGTTTGCCGGCCTATATTTGTCCTGTTTTGCCCCCGTCCCCACGGCGGACAGCTTTTCTCCACGATGAGCGGAGAACAGCCCTCCCCCTCCCATTGAGAAGCACATCTTCCGTCCGGAAACCGGACGGAAGATGGTGCTTGATCAATGATTTGCCACCAGACCACCGTCGGCAAAACCCGTGCAGTGGGGACTGCTGCACGGGTTTTCCATAGAGCACAATTGTGCTCATTTTCGGCCGGTTTTTCAGGCAGTCTGAAAAACCGCAAACCGGCTGAAAAACCGTCCGAAAATCCGTGCCGTGGGGACATGCCCTAAGAGCTTGACTTCTACATACAGTCAGATCTGACAGCCAAGAAACAAACCAGATTACCCAGTGGCACAATATGGTGGGCCAATTGTGCTTTACAGGAAGATTAATTTTCTAATGTGGAGACTGAAGCTATTCTGCAGTGTGGCATCAAGCTCTGGCATATTGTTCTGCAAACTTGTGACTACTTGCTTGAATGCATGTGCAATCAAGTGGCAACTTGTAACTCTAACTCCTGAGAAAAGACAATAAATTGGAACAATTGATACTTTCATGGTAATGGAATCATCCCATTTAAAGATCTAGAACACCCTTGGGCAAACCTGCAGCTTGGCAGCCATCTGCTGGGCACAGTACAGAATTTCACCAGACTTACATGCCAGGCAGTCTGTGAGTTTGGGTTAGATATCACGGTCTTCTTCAGCTCCTCCAGTACAGGTTCAGATAATGACGCTTGGGACTGCAGTAGCTTTTTGAACTGCACTTGTCTTAAGAGCAGGTATAAGGATGCTTGGTCGGGGCAGGTCTGTAATCCCTGAAACATTAACAATTCAGTAATAACATATAAAGAAAACATTTTAATTTTAAATAATAATAATAATAAAAAAGTACAGACGCCCATCTCTACTATTACTGGAGTAGCTTATAGTGTTATCAAATGCTGCAAAATCTATAGACCAGATAACAAGAGGCTACGTGCAGTGCAATTCCAGACACAAGATTACTAAGAAAATATCCCTCTACTACAGTATAGGAACTGTATACATAGATAAAAAAAAAAAAATCTAGGTCTGTGCAGAGACCTACAAGAAAATCTATATCACAAACAAGAAACTTAAAAAACTGAGGCATATAAAAAGAGTATTCACACATCGCGGGTCTGTTGTGGTAAAAAAACGCGCAAGTTTTATCATGATTTGCCACGGTTTTGTAATTAGCTATGTTTTGTTTTTTTTACAGGTAACACATGGAAATAAAGCTTATTTACCTGTAAATAATGCACAGCCAAATACTGTACGATAAAACAGACTCAAATTGGGGTAAAAATTAATGCTGCTTTTTACAGGCCCATGTGAATACACGGTTAAATGAATAGTAATTTTATTAACTAGTACAAAATACCATGTGTTACAAGTTAAAGGGGAGATAGAAGATGTATGTAGCCATAGTTATGCTGAAAGTTCTAAGAAGTAAGCTGTTTATACAGTCAAGTCAAATTATTATAGCATCTTCCGATTTTACCAGCACATAGCTTGTGATGGAAATCACCATTCATAAGCTGATTTGGTGGGTATATAAGGTGTGCGATAGGCTGTCTGCAAACATATCCCATGTTGCTGTCATAGAATTGTGTGTGAAGAAATGACACTATTGAAAGTAAACAACGTGAAAACTGGTACCTCATGAAGGAGAACTGGGCCATTGTTAAATGCCAAAATTAAAACGCAAACCTGCAAACAGTAGTCTAAATAAGATATGCTACAAACATATGTTCAATGCTGTCAAATCTCTTTTCTCAGACATGCCTCATCAACAAATTTGGATTACGTACCGTAAAATCCCTTTCTCGTCCAATTCATTGGGGGAAACAGCACCACCTTGGGTATAGGCCCTTGCACTAGGAGGCTGACACTAGGCGGAAACTAAACGTGTTGGAACTGCCCAGATGGATTATATCCCTCCTGCTGACGCTAGGTTAATCAGTTGGTGCAAAAGCCGTAGTTGAGAAGTTAAACCATCGTCCGATTCAAAAGGAAAAAACAAATGGGACTCGGAAAAAGATCATGATAAAAATAGGGAGAGACCTGTGTCCCCCAATGAAACGGACGAGAAAAGGTTGTTACGGCAAGTACAAAACTCAGAATTTCTCGCCAACATCATTGGGAGACACAACACTTTGGGATGTCCAAAAGCAGTAGCAGAGGGTGGGTAACAAAATTGTTACAACTAAGAAAATTAATCAGCAGTGCCCGCACTTAGCACAGTGCTGCCTCTGAAGTACCTTACTGCTGAGGCTTGCATCAGTTGAGGCCAAAGTATGAATTTTGTAGAACTTAGAAAAAGTATGGACCAAAGCCCAGGTGGCAGCTTTGCAAATCTGTAAAGCTGAAACGCGATGCCGAATCGCCCAAGAGGCGTCAAAAGCTCGTGTGGAATGGGCGGTGACCCGAAAAGAAAGGGGTTCACCCCTAGACCGATAGGCTTCCGATATAGCAGACCGGATCCAGCTGGCAATGGTGGTCTTAGAGGCCGCCAGGCCCCTGCGTGGACCTTCTGGAATTACACAGAGGGTATCGGAGCACCTAAAGGCTTCAGTAGTAGAGAGGTAGATTCAGAGATCTGCTCCCTCAGGGAGGAACGGTTGAACCCAAGCTCTGGGCCTGACTGAAGAAAACAAAGCACCTTTGGAGTAGAGTATCCCTAGGACTCAGCCCAGGCAAAAAAGGCCTGTCATGGGGGCTGGCGCGGGTGCCGTCGCCCCCCACGGCCGCCCCTCTGCCCACATAGGGTCCGGCGTGGGTGCCATGGCCGCCCGCGACCATCCCCCTGCTGCCCGGGCTCCGCCGCCAGTTTACTTACCCGTCCACGCTCCTGTGCTCCCTGCTCCTGCCTGTGCCAGCCGCCCCGCGCACACCCGCTGCTTAGGGTAATTTGTCAAATGCCGGCCGCTGGTCCTACATATTGTACACGCCCCCTGCACTCTCTGCCAGAATGTTGGTGTGCGTTCAGTGTCTTTAGAGAGTGTTGGAGTTCCGTATTGATCACCCGTGTACCAGTCCGTTCCGCTACGTTTCCTGACCTTGCCTGTTTGCCGCCTGCCCTGACCGTCTGCCTGTCTCTGACCACAAACCTCTGCCGCCCGTCCTGACCTTCTGCCTTTCCCCGAATACATCTCCGGATTACGATTCTGTACCACGCATTACTCTGGCCGCCATCGCAAGCAAGTCACGAAAGGGGTAGCGACCTGGTAGCCTCACGCCGCAGCAAGTCCATCCCGCTTTGCCGCGGGCTCTGGTGAATACCGGGGGCTACTTAGATTCCGCTCCCTGGCGTGGCCCAACTATCATCGCTTGTGGTGGTCCACCAATCCCTTACAAGGCCTTCCAGGTACGGTAATAGATCTGGGCGGATTGAGGCTTGCGTGCTCAAATCATGGTCCATATGACTGAATTTGATAAACCACGAGACTTTAGTATTGTAGTTTCAACAGCCACATTGTCAAATGTAGCTGTGGTAAAGTGGGTTGGAACAGTGGACCCTGAGAAAGGAGGTCTGGCCACAAAGGAAGAGGCCAAGGAGTGTCTACCAACAGGGCGACGAGATCCACGTCTGAGGCGACGAGAATGGCTGTCATCCTCTCTGTGTTGAGGCGCTTGAGCACTCGAGGAAGCAGAGGCCTGGGAGGGAAGAGGTAAACCGGAGCAAATTGACTTCATGGTAGAACCAGAGCATCTACCACGAGAGCCAGGGGATCCCTGGCCCTAAATACATAACTTGGAAGTTGATGATTGAGACAAGACACAAACAGATCGACGTCTGGCGTTCCCCACCTCTGGCAGAGAAGGTAAAAAATCTCCGGTAGAAGAGCCTAATCCCTGATTTCGGACGCTGCCCACCTGAGGCGATTGGCCAACCAGTTTTCCACCCCTGGAAAGAATATCGCTGACAAAGCCGGAACTGACTGCTCCGCCCAGCGAAGGATCCTTGATGCTTCTAGAAAAGCTGCCCGGCTCATGGTGCCTCCCTGATGATTTAAATACGCCACGGCCGCGGTGTTGTCGGACTGAATCCAAATTGGGTGATCCTGAATACGAAAGCGCTAGAAAAATGGCCTGAATCTACCACATTGATTTGAATACTGGATTTCCTGAGGGACCAGAGACCCCGAGTCGTCCAGGTGCCAAAAATGGCTCCCCACCCTGATGTGCTGGCATCTGTGGTGATGATCATTCATTGTGGGGAAAGAAAGGACTTCCCCTGATGGAACGCAGGGAAGACCAGCCACGAGGCAAGGTCGTCTCGAACCTGGGGTGGGAGGCGAATCACCCAGGTACACTGGAGTACCATCCCAACAAGGCAGGATTGCCCGCTGCAGGAGGCAAGACCGAGTCTGTGCAAAGGGCACGGCCTCGAAGGCAGCCACTATCCTGCCAAGAACCCCCATGCAAGTGCGAAGAGTGCATGGGGTGCGTTTCCAAAGTAGAGAAACGCCTGACCATAAGCACTGGATCTTTCCTGGTGGGAGGAACATTCTGGCCACTCGAGTGTCGAGAATCCTCCCCAGAAATTCCATTCTCTGACACGGGGTCAGACAGGACTTGTCGAAGTTGACTACCCAACCAAAGTGCGACAAGGTGTCTAGGGTGATGCTGTCCAGGCAGGCGCACCGTGACAGTGCCTTCACTAGAAGGTCATACAGGTAGGGAATAATGGTAATGCCCCTGATCCATAAAATTGCCATTAGGGGTTCCAGAACCTTTGTGAAGACCCTTGGTGAAAATGCTGTGAACCTACTGCGAAAGGCAGGAACCACTGGTGGGCCTGGGCAATTGGGATGTGCAGGTAGTGGAGAGAAATTTGCTCTGCTCCAGAGAGTCCACGACCGACCGAAGAGACTCCATGCGGAAACCGGAGACTTGCACATACCGGTTGAGATCCTTGAGGTCCAACACCAGCCTTACGGAGTCATCTATTTTGGGACATAAATAGGTTTGAATAAAAACCTTGGAAACTATCTCTTTAATGAGTAAAAAGACATCATCTGGCTCTGCACATCCAAAAAAAATTTTTGAAAAAAATAAGCATAGGTGCACACTGGCGAGGCAATAACATACATATATTCAAAATGCCAGAAGCACACTATAAACGTAGAAAACATCAAAGGCATATAGGAATTTTTTTTTAAAATGCATTGCTGCTAAGGATATATGAAAATTTGGGGTTCTTAGTTCACAATTTTGATCAAAAGTGCTTAAGATCACCTCCCGATTTCGTCAAGGGGACCCCAGTACAGGTGAGTCCTAACACTAAAACGATACCTCTCTTGGAGCCTGTTCAGACTTCAACAATTCAGAGAGTGAAAAGGACCAGCTACCGAAGATACTGCACTGATTTAAAACCTGTGGAGATGGGCGAAGTGCAAAAAGCCAATGAGGCAGCCACTCCTCATACAGACTAAAAAAACGTTATCTGGCTCTGCACATCCATAAACATTTTTTGAATAAAATAAGCATAGGTGCACACTGGCGAGGCAATGACATACATATATTCCAAATGCCATCAGCACACTATAAACTAAGAAAACATCAAAGGCATATAGGAATTTTTAAAAAAAGCATTACTGCTAAGAATATATGACAAATGTGGGGTTCTTAGTTCACAATTTTGATCAAAAGTGCTTAGGGGAGGTGAGCTTAAGCACTTTTGATCAAAATTGGGAACTAAGAACGCCAAATTTTCATATATCCTTAGCAGTAATGCATTTAAAAAAAAATCCTATATGCCTTTGATGTTTTCTTAGTTTATAGTGTGATGCTGGCATTTGAAATATATGTATGTCATTGCCTCGCCAGTGTGCACCTATGCTTATTTTATTCAAAAAATGTTTATGGATGTGCAGAGCCAGATAACGTTTTTTTAGTCTGGCATTTGGAATATATCGCTTTAATGAGGAGGGCATGGATTGCCTGAAGGAATGCTGATGTCCGAACCGCAGAGGTGGCGGAGAAGAAAGAAAAAAAAATCCTCTTGGGGCAATGGCTATGAAGTGAACGCTGTATTCTGACGTGACTACGTCGCAAACATAGGTGTTGTCAACCTGGGCCTGCCAACTCTTCTGATACTGGAGGAGATGGCCCCCCACTCGAGACGAATTCTTGGATGGGGGCAAGCCTTCAGACCAAGAGTGACTTGGTGGAAGGACCTCTGGACGATCTGCGAGACCGCCCAGATGGCGCTGGCCTGGCTGAGGACCGTTTGGCTCCTGTGGCTGATTTTGAGAGAGGAGAACACTACGACCCCCTGTGGCCTCTTGCCACCAGGGAAAGGAAGCGCAACAAACCATTTCTTGGAGGCTGTATCAGCCGACCAAGATTTTAACCATTGAGTGGCCACTGTATTGGCTGACGCTCTAGCTGCTAGCTAAACGGGCTGACTCAAGAGAAGCCTCACACTGAAATCTAGCGGCACCCATGATCTGGAAAGTAAGATTCAACAGCTCCTCTGTAGAGGCCCCAGCCGATATTCGTTGCTGAAGCTGTTTGGAACAGACTGTGCATGCCTTGCTGACCTAGGACGACGCAAATGCTGGCCGCAGGGACGCCCCGGCTGCCTCAAAATCGGCTTTACAAAACCCATCAAGACTCTTGTCCATGTTGTCAGCATCTGAGATGGGGATGGCTGTGGACCTCATGAGTCGAGAGACTGGGGCAACCACCCCTGACCACCTTGTCACCGATTCCTCTGGAAAAGGACAAAAAGGTATTAAGCCGCCTGGTAGGGAACAATGCCTGTCAGGATGTTTCCACTCCCTGGCAACCAGTTGCTCAAACTCCAGATGTGTATGGAACACCAAACGCTGCTGTCCGCTGAGTTTAAACAAAACCTCCTTCTGGGAGGCTGAGACATCCTCATCTTCAACATGAAGGGAGTCTCTAATAGCCTGGATAAGGGCTTGGACCGCCACTGCCGTTCCATCATCTCTGTCTGGCTCAGAGTCAGAATCAGAGGAGCCCACAGAAGAGGCTGTATACAGGCATGGAGCTTCTATCACTGTCCACTGTCTGTCCGGAGAGAGCTCAGCTGAAAAGAGGAAGAGAGAACTCTAACCCTCTTCATAACACCTCCACGTGGGATGCGCCTGGCACAGAGCCCTGGGAGGTGTTAGGGTGGGCAGCAAGCAGAGACGGCATAAACTCTATGGCCGAAGTCATAACCTGGGAAAGTCTATACAGGTCGCCCACTGCTAGTGCGAGAGACCTAGGCCATCCCGGGACCACCAACTCCTGACAGACAGGGTTGGGCCTCGCGACAGATGGCTGAGGGGGCTACGCAAAAGGCACAAAGGGCACTGGGCTGGCCACAAGTAAACAGGTGAAATAGGTCGCCACTGCTTTGGACGTGGGCAGTTTTCACCCTTCCATGTTGGACAGGGACATGGCTGCAGGGTGAGTGGTGCCGGGATAAATGGCCCAAAGAAGATCAACTTACCACCCCAAGGTGCTGTGTCCTCCACGGAAAGCAAGCAGCAGCCATGAGGACGCCGGAAAATGCTGATTAGGCTCTGCCCCGAAACACAAGTCCGGATTGCTAAAGGTCTTGCCCCGTCCTGGTAGGGGTCTGGAACCAATTGGGTGGCCCAAGGAGTGGAACAAGCCCAGGAAAAGGCGCGGTCTAGGCCTCACAGAAGCCTGGGACTCGATTAGAAATGGCGGTTGCGGCTTGGACTCGGAACGGCCTCGGAGAACTACAAATCGGGTAAGCAGTGCCCACACCCCCCGGGAGGGAATAAACCCACGCAAGACCCCTTGACTCTGGGATAACCGATGCTGGTGGGCCGCAGCAAAGCGGAACTCCTGAGGCCCTCCAACTCCATTTAAAATAAACGGAACCCCCAACTGCTTCGAAACGGAGCAAGTTGGGGAACCCACCTATTCGACGTCTTTGGGGCTTCGGAAATTCCTTGGGTAAAAATGCACCTGGAGGTGGGGCTACCGGAATAGAAAAAGACACTGCAGAGACAGCAAGTGGGGATGGGTGAGCACAAGGAAGTTAGCTAAAGAACTGACTGGTTTCCCGACGCCCTCATGAGGGATCAGTGTCACAGTGAAAACACATGTTAAGGACCTCCCTGATAAGTGAGAGTCAGAGGCTCTATCACCCCCTAATTGGTGAGAGCCACCTGAAAGGAAAACAAAAAAAAAAAAATCAGCAAATGCGGAGTAGTTCTTTTCCTCCTGCAGACAAAGGCAAAAAAAGGATTAGGTGCCTACAGAAAGGGTCCATCTGGGCGGTCACAACAGGTTTGGTTTCCGTCTAGTGTCAGCCTCCTAAGGCCTATATACCCAAAGTGCTATGTCCCCCAATGATATTGGTGATAAATGGGAGGCTCTAGAGAAGCCCTGCTGCAGAAGATGCTAACAGTTACCTCTTATTTCATACATTCATCTAAAAGGGAGATCTGAGCACCTAAAATATTTTGTTGCTGTTGTAATTTAAGTTTGAGGGGTCCCAGAGTAGAGAAGATAGGCTTGTCATTTCATTTTTAGTAACCCCGGCATTTAGGAAAACATTCTTACCATCAGTAGGACATTTTTAGTCCTGTCCCCCACACAAACATATTTATTAAAAATCCCCAAAACATTGTATATACATTTTCATATTACCTTAGTGCAAAGAGCCTCAGCCTCAGATAGCTTGTCCTGATCCCTTTAACAAAGGATTGCTTTTAAGCAATGACCAGCTCTCCTGTTGGGGTTAAATTGCAGGGGGGTTTTTTGTCTTTCAACTGTGCATTGGGGAAAATATACTGTGCTCAAAGACACTTTTTTATTTTACAAAAAAGAGACTATATGAAAAGTCAAAAATATTAGGGGAAATGGGTGAAAAAGAGGAAAGATTTTTAAAAAAATTGAACATAGTTGACAAATTCTCCCCAATTGAACTGATCAACCAAAAACATCCTATCAATGACCAACTCTCAGTGTTACCATCAAAGCTATTGATCTCTGATGACCTTAGGCAGAATGACATTGTTGGATTGAAAAGCTTCTTCAAAATGTTGTAATCTAAATATATAAAAGTGTATATACAGCATATGGAGCTCATTATGGGTTCTTGTTATGATCCCACTTCATACAATATACATATCTGTCATGGGTCATCTTGAGAGATATGCCACTTTGATACAAAAGTAAAGTAGTCAAGTGTACAGCTGGTGTATAAACAGTGTTAATTGGGGGGGGTGTGCCACTCAAAATAACAACAAAAGCCATCAAAGTTCTAAACCCGAATGGCAACAAAGTGAGTACAAACTCTAAGTGGAAATGCGACAAATTGTGACCAATTTGCATTTTTCCTCATTAGTGTCATGTAACTTATTAGTGTTACCAAGGTCTCAGGTGTGAATTGGGGAGGCTAGGTGTGTTAAATTTGGGTTACTTGCTCTCCAGACACTGATCACATTGGTCAATGGAAAATTCAAAATGGCACCTATGCCAATGAAACTGGCTAAATATTCTTAAACGTTGTTCAGCAGTGTTTGATTACGTTCTGTAAGTTAAACTATTTTCTTAATATAGCTTTATGGCTGTCAGACCTTTTTTTGTTTTTTGTAGTTCTAGAGCTCAGTCCACACCACAAATTTTAACAAGGAATTCAATGCAGACTCCTTGCTAAAATCCAATATGTATTCTGATGGCAATTCATTTGAATGGCCAGTCCACACTATAGTTTACACAGTAAACTAAAGCATGGATTTGAAATCTGTTGTGTGAAAAAATAAAAAACACTGAACTCTTTTGAGCAAACCCTTGTTGGACCCTGCTCCAGGAGTGACGCAGGTTAGCCCAATTGAAACTGGGCCAAACCGTATCCAAATAAGAAGCAAATACCACCTCCATAGAGTAAAAATCCTTAACATCGCATTGGATTTCTGCAAAGGATTAAAGCTTAAAATTTTCCCTGGGAAAAGTCTGAGTATGAACTAAATCTAAATGCCCAAATAGACAAAGATAATACAAAATAAACTATTAAAAAAATTTAAACCCCAACCCACCCCCACCTCAAAAAAAAAAAAAATCATAACTCCTACAGGCACCTTGAGAAGTAACTTACTGCATACTGTTATACACTCAAATTTAAGGCCTGGTTCACACAGTGTATAGCGGTGCATACCTGTGCGCGACTCTATACATGTGCACGGTGCGTACCTATACGACATGCTGTCTGAATGTTAAGAGCCATGCGCACGTGTCGAGTGTGCAAACTCTTTAACAAGACGCGCTCTGGCCCGGCTTATCCCTAATTCATCCTTACTTTTTCTGGCGCATAAGCACCTGAAAGAAGGAAAATCTATAATTTTACCGTATTTGCAGGGTATACTTCAGGTGCATTGCAGCACAATTACGCCCCTACAGTAAATATACCATGTGAACATACCCCAATAGAAAAAGAGCAGACAATAAGCTTTTATAGCTCTCTGTAATTCAGTTGTGAACATTCACTTTAAGGAAGAACATACAAACCAAATCCCTCTAGCTTCCTTTGTGATGTTTGTAATCATGAAATGATCATGCTGCTCAAACTGCAATTCTAGAAAATCAATCTTTTAATGGCTAGTCACATAGTCAAAGCATACAGCAGGGCTGTTGTATATTATGAACTACCAGTACTTAACACGTTATTAGTTTCAATGTGACTCGTGACAAGCCTTCAGCTTGGAATTACATCAAATCCTGACATTTGTTTTCTTGCGGACAACTTTTTTTTTTTTTTTTCAAATACCAGCTTTGTGCATGAAAGAGTGCGTTATCTCGCTCCTTTCCCAAGCTAAATGATGCATGAAAACATAACAAGCGCTGGAATGAGACGTAATACTAATGTGAATCATCATTTTTGAGGATAACCTCTCGCTATGCTTGCTCTTTCTAAGCAGTATTAACATAAATGCCATCAATGCCTTCCTCTCTTTGAAACAACAGCTTTTACTACAGGAGCTAATGAGGTGTGACTTCATGAACTGGTAGAAATTTAACAAGAGCTGCATTTACTTACAGTAGTGTGGGGAAGATTTATCAGCAGTGTCAGAAGATGCATGAATTTAGGAGATAGAAAAATTTAAAAATGTGGCAGATGTGATATAATACATTTAACCCAATTTCGTAGACATGATAGGAAAGACACAATGGTGCCGCGCACTTGTAGTGGATTGCGGGTGCTCAGTGGAAAGTCAATCGGCTGTAGTCCAGAATATAGAGAGATCCACGGCACTCCTTATGTAACTGCGGAAAAGGTTTATTTAACAAAAATTGATATGCAAGAACAACTCTCCGTTCAAATGTATACCCAATGACCATAGAAGATTTGAAGAAGCAATTCGCTTACCATGGTTCGACAGTTTCGGCACCACAAAACAATTGGGACCTTCTCTCATCTCGGGTCCGAGACGTGGGGAAGAGAAGGAGTGCCACCTCGGAGAGTGTCTCTCTGGAGCAGACTCTTTTGTTATAATTATACACCAGTCGATATCTCCACATCACATTACATAAGGATGTGAACGGTCGGATCTCTATTACACACTATCTCGCACGTCAGCCATCAAGATAGCAAATCGTCTTGCTACGTCCCTCCGCCTATCTCTACCGCCCTCCAATTTGCGTATCGGCCTATCCCATCGTACTCACTCCTCGTGGCGCCCTTACACTACTCTGGTAGCTCTCCAAGCTGCACTTGCCCCACAACTCATACACTCTTATGCTAGGTCCTGCATCAGTAGTTTTCATCACGCCTCGTCGCATATCACTGAGGGCCATCCAAATTTATCAACGGCAATTGACGCGGGAATTTGCCCACAAAATAATGGCGTACATGATTAACATCACATTTATTATGTGTTTTCGACTGTTTCTATCTAAACTTCTGTTTTCGATTAGGGACAAAGGGGGTGGAATCTCAGGCTAATAACAGGTGTGTCTCTGCTGTCGTAAGGCTAGTAAATGTACACGCAGTCACATACCTTACTTCAAAGGTGTGAAGTTAGATAGACAGTTCTAATGCGGCACGCCTGTGTTCTCTCCTCCACCACATCATGTCCTACATCAAATGTGGTGTACATTACTGGTCATAATAGCACATCGTCTAGCTCACACTATTACTCACCACTGTCTTATTCTTCTCTGCAAGGCGATCTAGGACAAGGGCCTGCCTACGCTGAATGTGCATGTGTCTTTCACTTAATTTTACGCATTCCCTCAGTCACATCACCACCATATCGTCATCTTCGAAACGCCGTCAAAGACTACCCATTCAGACGAAGGCATATATAAACATTGTAAATTTCTTCGGCCAACACAATCATCACTATGCACCCTACTTTGGCATTACACACTGTTCCCGACATACTCTATGCGTCTATTGATCATATAGGCAAAGCGTTTCATAAAAGTTCACAGTATGTTATTCTGTATTCCAATTGCCATGGATTCATTGGCATTTTTTTTCCCTTTAAAGGCACATTGTTGTCCCGCGAATAATGCCGGTGTCTTACTAGCGGTACTCGGCGAAGTGTTCCGACGCCAGCTCTAAGTCTGTACGTACCACGTATGACTAAACATTTCCCCCAGCCTCGCGCTCTTATACAAGAGACTATAAAGGTGCACTAACACGTGGAGTGCACCATTGTCTGCTGTTTGTGTCATACACTTGAACTAGAAGATACTTGGTTGTGAGATCGGACACAGTGGATATAGCGTCAACCCTGTAATCAGTGCCTGATACTTATGGTGTTCGATCTAGAGGACTAATTTTTTCCATTATAGAGCTCACAACTTAATTATATTGAACTTTGTAATTGATACTTGTAATTGAAATTATTTACCTATTCTGATTTGCAAAACCCTTTACTCTCCTCCTCCCTACTTTCTGCATACCATGTGACATTCATCCATCACATGGCCTGAATTAATGTTTTGTCCTGGGGGTGCATGGAAGCCAGGCTCAGCTCAGAACATTCTCTTGTAGTGGGTGCGACCTGAACAAAAACGATCTGGCTGCATATGGTATCCTCGTTCTCTTCTTTCAGCCACAGAAGTGATAACAGGGGAGAGAGAATTGTTTATTAGCTCAGCTTCAGTTACAATTAGTAATTGAAGCAGAGGACAGCAGAAGCCTGGGGATTTGTGTACTGGGCAACTGTGTGCTAGGATTGTTTACATAGTGACTCATTACTGCTAGAGTCTTGGTGCCTTCCTTACTGTGTACTCTTTTTACTTCTGATAGGGGGAGATGTCTTTTTTCATAAATTCGCTAAAAAGACCTTTTCACCTGGTCAGAAGACTTGCATTGTTTGGCTGAATGTGCATTAGCCATTTGTTCTATCTGAATGTCTATCTATCTGTTTATCTATCTCAACACACACACGAATAAATCTACAATATTTCATTTTTTAGGAGAATCCAACAAAGAGACAAGACTTCTGAGATTACTACTTCTGTAAAAGGATAAATCCGCATGAGAGGCTGCCCTGACATCGCTGGGTGCAGGGATGATGCCACATCACCTACAGCAGGCACCCTGCTTTCCCATGATCAAAAACAGATTGCTGTGGGGGATGTGACATCACACACCTTTCTTGGATGCTAGATAGGCTATTCAGTGTACAGGTAAGCTGTGTGATGCCACATTCCCCACAGCAATTGGAGTTACAGTAATGGGATAGCTGTTTACTTGCTGTGGGGGATGTAGAAAAATAGAAACCAAATTATATAGATATTTTTATGTATTACATATAATATAGGATGAAAAAAAATGTTTTTTTCTACCATGTTACAAACTGTGATTGGTGCACTGTACTACGCATAGCCTGCTGCAGGCAACCAGGTAGTGAACTGGAGCAGAGATGCAGGGGTCATAAAGTGTATCTGTCTGAGAATTATTGTAGGTCATAGATTATAACTGTAATGCATTGTGGGACTTGTAGAAAAAGAGCTGCTAGAGAACTACTGACACTCACACAAGCAGGTTTCACTGAACTTATGACAGAGGAAGGAGGAGGCAAAAGAAAAGAAATAATTGAAGGTAGTGGACTATTTTTACTTTTCAATATAAATGTTGTTTACAGTGCAGAAAATTGCAGAAATGCACAGCAATAAAGACAGTTTAATGCTGTGCATTTCTGCAAGCAAAACACACTAAAAAACCGTACTGTGTTAAAGCACCCTAACGCTGTTTAGATGTTCATACTGCTAAAACTGGCAGTTACTAAGCAGGATGGGCCACTGGGCCCCTCAACCCAAACTAAGCAGGGTTTCAGATCAGTACATTTTTATTTATACCTCATCTTTCCCAACAAAACTATACATTAATCTGCTGAATTCCTCCTGCTGTATAACATGCAGACCACAGATCAGACTGCATGTTCAGTATAACCTAACACAAAAGAGCTCCTAGCACTATGAAATATTTCCTTGATCACTGCCTTATCTTTATTGAGTAACTTCCACATGGGAGGTGTTTTGTCCTTCAGCCTTGGTCAACTATAGCATTAGCAACCCTTTACATATCAAATGATCTGCCCTCCCCAGTGACTTAACACCAATACCAGATTCAAAGACTAATACAAGAGAAATAAAAAAAAAACAAAAAAACCCTCCCATATATCCTTTGAGTGCAACATTGTCAATAACAGATCCACATCTTTTACGAAAACTGTGATGTCAACATGCATTGTTTTGTTACCAATAGCACAACATTTTTATCCAAAAGGCCATATGATTACTCAACTGAAGTCAAAGGGATATTAAAGGGGTTTTGCCAGGAGGAGCCTTATCTGCTAAGAAGCTAATGTAAACAAACCACGGAGCTGAAAGAGAGAGAGGACACACACAGCCAGAGCACTAAGCTGCATTATGGATCGTGTGACATGTTCACTGATAATAATCAAATACAATTAGTGGATTCTGTATACAAAGACAACAGCTTTTCTACACAGCAGCTTGAAAGCTTCTTCATGTTCTCTGTCATCAGATAAAGCAGTGGATCTAATCACACTACAACTAGTTTACTCTGTATACAAAGATAGAAAACATATTTCTACCGGTGCCTTGAAAATTTGCAGTCAGTCTCCATAAGATAAGAAGCTCTCTCTGCGAAAGCCCGGCCAGCAGACAGCAGCTGCTTGTCAGGTCGTATCTAATAGAAGCTTTGAAGAACCCTAAGGGCAATGTATGGAAGGCTGTAGCTCTCTCTCAGGCTTCAATTTTTGTAATAACATATATTTAGAAAAGTGATTAAAAACCCATTTTGGAGGATCCCACGTCAACATTACATCGTGGCAAAACCCCTTTAAATCTTTTAGGATGGAGTCATTTTAATATTTTTATTTTTTATAATTTTCTACCCGCCTTCTAAGAGCCATCTTTTTTTTACCTTGTGGTGTTCATAAATGTATGTGAGCTTGTTTTTTGTGATACAAGATTTACTTTGTAATAGTACTATTGAGCATACCAAATAAGGTACTGAAAAACTCCCCCAAACATTACTTGGGGGTAGAATGTGGAAAAAAAAACGCAATTGCAAGTGACATGATATCTGTGTTCGGGTTGGTACAATTCTGGTGGTATCAAGTCTATAGAGTTTTCATTATGTTTTACCACTTTAAAAAAACGTTAAAAAAATGTTTCTTAAAAAAAAAATCTCTAAGACAAATGTTTTTTTTTTCTCCCTCCAAAAGAGCTGTGTGATGGTTAGTTTTTCACGGAGTGAGGTCTAGTTTTTATTCATACCAATTTACAGCGTGTGCAACTTTTTAATGCCAGGTTTTTTTGGGAGGCAGCATGACCAAAAAACTACAAGTGCTGTTTCATTGTTCATTGTATATTTTTCACATTATTATTATTATTTTTTTTTACTTTTTCTTTATGAACTATAGCATTTAGTCTCCCTAGTCTTCGCTTGTACTTTATACGGCAGTACTATAAACTGTCAATAAGCATTTCATTCATCTTCATTAGGATGTAATAGGAGCTCAATCATGGCAGCTGCAGAGGCCTTCATAAGGCCCCCGGCTACCATGACTACTGAACAGCACCCCACATTCTGATCATTTAAATGCCGTGGTGGCATTTAAAAGCAGTCTCCAATTCCAGCAGCTAGCAGCTGTTGCTGGCTGTATCGAATAGCCGGCACCCATTTGTGAGCGAGTGAGCCCACTACATAACTCCTTAGCACAGTTTGGATGCTCAGGTACATCCTGGTGTGTCAAAGGGTTTCAAACAATTGTTGAGGAGAAAGCATTCTGGATCCACACACTTGAGACTCTGGAGCCCAAAGGGCCAAATAAGGATTAGGAGGTAGAACACTAAGTACTATAAATTATAAAAATGATTGTTATGTGTAGAATTACAGGTAAAAAAAAAAACCTTTTTAGAGTGTTATACTAATGGTTTTAATGACTGTTTTTTTTCTATTTTTTTTGAAGGGTGTTTTTATTGCAAACTCTACAATTGCGGTGACCTTGTTGAAGAGAGCTGTTAAAGTGGTTAAATATAAAACAATGAGGATCCATTGTAAGTTTTACTGCACTCATGCTTAAAGGGGATGTATCGCTTCTTTAGTAAGGCTGATTCACACTGCTCTCAGCTTCTCAACTCTAGAAATGCAGGGGCATTTCTTCCCCTCCCAGCTGGGTGACAAAAATCCCCCCCTTCACTGTGAATGCTGGCTACCGAGACTCCCCTCAACTCCCCCCTCCCATCTTGAGTCCACATGTCATGTGTCTTCCCGCATCAGTCTTATTTTGTATAGGATGGTTTACATACCACAGGCTGCTTCTATCTAGACTGAGCACTGATCTCTTTCTCCTTCACAGCTGGGATTTGTTACAGTTGATCCAGCTTTCTATGAACGGCACAGGATTTTGACCCTGTCTTTGCAGAGGCAGGGATCGACACACAATTGTGCTGTTTCTTAATTATAGAAGCCCTGCAGTGTTATTCTGTTTCTTCTGGCTGTGCAGGGGGTAAAAGTCCCGGTCCCATACGTTGAGTGTAAGGCAGGAATGCCAGCTCGGGAATACAACCAGAAAGAATGTAATGAGCTCTCAGCTAGTGAAATGCAAGGAAGAGGGATCCGACCAGCACTGGATATCAGTGTAAACAGAAATAGAAGATAAGGGATCCTGTGATAAGACAGCTTTGCTAATGACATCTAATTGCAAAGTTACTTGTTTTCAGTCCCCTTTTTCTGAAGACCATTTAATGAAATGATACAACCCCTTTAAGAACATTTTTGTAAATCAATGGGATCCATTACTAACAATGTTGCAGTCAAGAGATATATGCTGGATTTTTGTATCTCTCTCTTTGCATTGGTCTTTGAATCTGCAATTAGTGTGATGTCACGGAGAAGGGCGGGTTATTTGATATAAAAAGGGCTACTTTGATGTTCATAGTTTGCTGTGGCAAAGGCAGAAGGATAAGCAGATATGTATTACAATGGAAGTTACAACAAAAGATGTGAAGCAGTGAAAAAGAAACACAGTGGAGTGCCAGGAGGCTCCGCATGCTGAACAGTACTGTAGGGATCTTGCACTTCAGTGAAGCAGGTTCCCTTTAAACAGCTAAACAGACTACAGTGAGACTACAGTGTCGCAGTTCATATAACTGTGGCTGAAGCCAGTTCTGTCTTATTTTTTCTAACCTTATAAACGAGCCTTAAAAGCTGCGAGCTGTTCGGTCCCCACTGCCAGATCTATTTGGATACCTCATATGTTCACAACAACTGGCCAGCTTTACAGCTTTTTTCTGCAACAGTGGGTACTTACTTTTGGATTTCACAGACGCTACAAAAATCACATCAAGCTCAGTGGCTTTGACAGGTATTTTATTAATCAGGAAAGCAGTATTTTCCATTTGACAGGCAGCCATTAATCCAGCCCATACTGCAGGATTATCTAGAAAAAAAAAGACAAAAGTAAAAAAATGAAACCTTATTAATTACAACTCAGAAAGTGCCTAAAATACATATAAAGGCAGTTTATTTTTTTAGTTTCTCGAAAAGTAAAATTGTAACCAAGATGATTTATTTACTATTTGTAATAAAAGAGATAATGTAAGTATGTATTTGATGCTCCTTTCACATTCACCATTTAAGAATTTTTAACATTTTAGCATGTGTCTGGACTGAAAATTATCTAGGATTTTACAATGCAATGTGGGCATTAAAAGGGTTTTCTCACTGTGCAGTTTCACAAAACCTGTTCTTCTCAGCCAGCTTCAGACTCCCAATTCCTGGTTAGGCTGTTTGTGGTTCTACAGCAGGATTGGCATTTTTTTAGCTGAACGTGAAATTGGTAATGCATACGTTTTAACAGTAGGGCAGAAGGCTACAGAGTTCTAAAGAGTTAAAGTAGGTCAGTAAGAAACATAAACAAGCTACTGTGTTGCTGATCAGACACAGCACGGAGTGACATCATCATCTGGACCATCCCAGCCACTGCTGCTAGAGTAGAGTGAGAAAATTGGTAACCAAGAGAAGCTTGTGTATACAAGCAAGAGATAAGAACTGCTTTAGCTCTGACAGGAAGCAAAATCAGAGAAGCAATGTGTTTGGTAACAGTATATATTTACCTTTGCCTATATGTTTAAAGCTAATCAATGTGGTGGGAATAACCCTTTAACAGTAAGGTATTATTGTTATTAACTGTATATTTTATTAGGTAGAATCAGGTTTCTGCAGGACTTTTCCATGTACATAACAGATATTCCATTTATGTCCAACTAGTGGGGCTTAAAGGGAACCTGTCACATAGGTTATGCCCCCCTTGCTGAGAACAGCACAAGCTAGTGATAGACCTGCTGTTTCCAGCGCTGTGTCCCTTATTCTGTAAGATGCTGTAGTTTTAGAGCATTTACCCCTCAAATCTTATTCTTGAGCAGGTGTTAGCTCTGCCCACCAAAAGCTAGCCCCGTCCACCTGGAAGTTATTCACATGTTTCTACCTATTCAAAGTAATAGGTTTATCAATTGAGGTGGGCGGGGCTAGCCTCAGGTGGGCGGGGTATGAAAAAACTGACTTTGAATGACTCATCTGGCTGAAAACTGCAGATTTCAGCATTAAATACTCTAAAACTCCAGCATCTTACAGAATAATGGACACAGAGCTGGAAACGGCATGTCTGTCACTAGCTTGTGCTGTCCTCAACAAGGGGGGCATGATCTATGTGACAGGTTCTCTTTAAACATTGGGATCCACATGGTTTTTAAGCATAGGATGCCACTTTCCATTATAGTGTACACAAATTATTTACTTGACCATTTCCACATCTAACATTTAATGAATTACAGAAATGTCTATAGCGTTAAATCTCCCTTAAATCTCACACTTCGATGGCATATGCTCTGGGACCCGGACCAATCTTAAAAATGAGCCCCTGAAAGTTTCAATTCAGAACGTGCATACATTTTGAGGGTACATTTGCATATATGTTTTTTTAGTACAAAAATGAACTTTAGTGAATCCACTGTTGACAAGCTCACATCTACTGTCACAGCTGTTCTTCAACAGTGGCTCTAGTAAGCAGTCATATTACATCCAATTTCCGATGGCGGATAGGGAAGACTTTAAGGGGCCATTCACGCGGCTTATTTCGGCGCGGATTGGAGCCGTACTGCGCGCCGGATTTGCGCTGCAATTCGGCTCCAAACCGTCGCAGTAATTACGGTAGTCCACATTTCTCATAGAGAACAGTCGCTCCTCCCCGCTCGGCGAATCCGTCGGGCGGGGAGAAAGTCACCTGCACATTATCCAGGCGCAATACGCGCCGTGGATAATGCAAGTCTATGGGGCCGGTGGGCCGCACCCCCGCCCCCTCCCCTTATTCAAGCCGGAATTGCGAGCGCAATCCGGCTCGCAATTACGGCTTGAATAAGCTGTGTTAACACGGCCTAAGACTGCATTCCCACGGCAATTTTCTGTGCTTAAAGTATGTGGATTCTGTACTAAACCTAAAACTTTCCACACTAAAATCTGCATAGACAACTAAGCAATATTTAACCTATTCTACTTGGTTGGGATCTTGTGAGAGCCCACTCCTTTTACTAATAGCTGTAACTTTTTTAGTAGTTTTTTTTACCTTTGGTTTCATATATATTATCCTTATTGAAGTAATAAATGTTAATTACTTAAACCCTTCTCAATCAATATAGTTAATTAGCACATAAATATCATACAGGGTCTAATAAGACTCCAATGTAATGTATGTCATTTTTAGAAACACAAGGTTGCCGCTAGCACACACATTTTTTGGCTGCTGGCTTGGCTCCGCTTTGAGCGGAAATTCCTGTGTTATCTCCTAGGTGACACCTTTCAGACATCGAAATCCAAAGTCTTAGAATTTTCGATTGCCCTTCACTTTCAAGTGTGCTTTTTGTTCAAAATAGGAGCAGAAGCTGAAGGAATCTTTGCCTAAAGACATGGTGAGATATGCATGCTGAAATTACAAGCAGGTAGGAGGAAGTCCAATCAGCTGTTATTACCACTGAGTTTTACAAGATTTAGGAACAGGTTTGGTCAATTGGTAAATTGACAGCAGGGAACAGATGTTTATGTGATCCCTTAGATAAGGACAGGAAAGTAATGCAGGCATGCAATGCATGTAGTGAATATGTTTGCGAGGAATATTTAAAGCCAGAAGATCCTCTGTGTCTACTGTGACAGCTAGTTACAAGCATGAATATAAGAGCTTTTGTCATGTACATTGACAGCATTGGCATAGCTAGCAAATTTGCAGCCCCTCTTTAACAGACCACACCTACACTTTTTCAGATCACTACTTTTTTTTTTTTTTTACTGGCGATTGTGCGGTGTAAGAGCTTTCTATTTGAAGGATAGGTTTACGTTTTTATTGGTATAATGTCGGGGTTCAAATTTTTTTTTTTTAATCACTTTTCATTCCATTTTTTTGCAAGATTGGATGAAAAAAAGGCATTTCTGGCATGGCTTTTATTTTTCACAGTGTGCACTATACAGACAAACCTTAAAAAACATAATTTTATAACGTGGATTTTTACGGACACTGCAAAATCTATTTTGCACTTTTTTAAATAAATTTATATTTTATTATGAAACTAGGGGTTTTGTGTATTATTTTGTATCTTTTTTATTTGTTTAACCACTATTTGTTTTTCTCCTTTTTTTTACGATAACTTAAAGAATGGCTAGTGGAACTACAAGTCCCAGCAGTCCACACTAGCCACCCTTCAAAATATGGGAACTACAGATAACAAACTAAGCTTATAAGTAGAAACCCTTTATATTACATGCACAAAGGCACACTAATTGCTAATGGCACCTGCAGTGCCAGAACTACAAGTGCCAGGCCAGCGTACCAGACTAGATATCCTTTCATACTAGCCATTCTGAAAGTCAAGGCATTGTAGTGCCATAAACAGTAAAAAGTGTGCCTGTACATACATATTGAAACCACAAGCAAACAGGAGGAAAATCCTGTGTATATATATATATATATATATATATATATATATATATATATATATATACACACACACACACAAAACACCCTGCCCCCTCTTCGTGGACTGCTGACCGACAGTGACATTGACAATATGAGAGATTAATAAATATATATGTGTATATAAATATATATGTGTATATATATAAATATATATATATATATATGTTTGCAATTCAGTAGGCTCCAAAAAGAAGACATCGAATAGAAATAACCCTATAGAAACTGGTAATTGGTTCCAAGTCCCCAAAGTGTCACCAACATCATGGAGATTAAAGAAAGTTACGCAGATAACTAATACAGATATAACAAGTCCTTACACAGAACAGAATGAGCTGCTGGAAGCTGGAAATCACTTTCTATTTTGCGGGCAGGAGGTTCTTTGGGTCATGTACTTCATTCACAATTCACCAGAAAGAAGAAAATGGATCACCCTCATCTAGTGCCCAAAGAAGCCACTGATCCTATACAGTAAGGAGGCGCTGCTAGACCACCAATCCACTGCATGCACTTCACTATTACAGTGGTTTTACCAGTAAAATATTCATGGTAATTGTCCAGATCTTCCAGTCAATCACATGTGCCATAGGTCGCTAATGGCATTATTTTTTGAAACGACACTCAACATTGTTTGTTGAAAAAATTGTATCCTGAGGCCACTGTAACTTCAGGGACCACTGCATAGGTTACAAGGGTTAATGTGAATCCCATAGCTTGTATGGCACAGATTTTTCTGCCACGGATTTTGCAGTTGGCAGGGCAGGAAAAACTATGCGGATCAGCCCATTTGAATGGTGCTGAGCTTCACTTGGATCAATGACGAAAACAAAAGATACACTCCAGAGCAGAAATCCACATGGGTTTCTGTCATTGATGCAGTGTATTTTCAATGAGCAGAATTCCGCCATGTGAACATCCCCTAAAGCAACTTTAGAAAAATAATGTAATATAACTGCAACTGCAAATACAAAATTAAATGATAATTACACGCTTGTTTTTACAAATGACAAGCCATGTAGGGCCTCATGAATGAAAACTGTTTAGCAATAAGACTCCTCTGTTGCCCATAGCAACCAGTCAGAGCTCCCCTTTTCGTTCATATAGTGCTCTGGAAAAATGAAAGAGGAGCTCTGATTGGTTGCTATGGGCAACAAAGAAAGTCTTAGACCAAGACAGTTTTCATACATGTCCCCCATAGAGTCTGGATGTGCACTTTATACATTACATAGCTGATGTGCAGCACCTAATGCGTACACAAGAGGGCACTGATGTATCAGAATGAAGCCTATCAAGAGTAACAGTACATCCAGTAATATGCATCTTAAGCAAAAAAAATCACAAATTATATACAGCTGAAACCAGAAGTTTACATACACTATATAAAAAGACACATCTGCATGTTTTTCTCACTATCTGACATGAAATCAGAGTGAACCCTACCTGTTTTAGGTCAATTAGGAACCAAAATTATTTATACTGCGATTCTCCAAAAATAAGACAGGGTCTTATATTATTTTTTGCTCCAAGAAATGGGTTACGCTTATTTTCAGGGGATGTCTTATTATCTTGTTCCTTTGTTTACCTATACGTACGGTACTGTACCGCAGTAAATGGTGGATGTCTATTCACTAAGAAAAGGAAGCACCCCCAAAAGAATCACACTCGCCAGCAGCCTTAGAACTAAAACAATGAGAGTTGGCAAGTGCCAATGGTGGATGGATTCTTACATACAGATCTACGTCACTTCTTTCAAAGGCACATCACTGTCACATCCATTGTCGTCCCAGTT
Source organism: Phyllomedusa bahiana (assembly GCA_025379985.1). NCBI lineage: Eukaryota > Metazoa > Chordata > Amphibia > Anura > Hylidae > Phyllomedusa > Phyllomedusa bahiana. Next base: position 127,315 of record JAODAL010001191.1, on the reverse strand, counting down.
GCGCTCCACTAAGAGCCCAATACTACCAAACGCTTATTATTGTAAGGTCTTTTGAGCGAAACGCTTTTAAGGGGATCTGCTTTCTTTTGGAGGAGCAATTCTTTTGAGGTCGCCGGCTTTCCTTCATGAAGGGTCTACTGCATCTGTCCTGCTGTATTCCATGTACCTTTTCACATGTATAGATGTCTGAACACTTTTTAATGAACTGTAACTATGGCTTATATTTTAAGCACACTTAAAAAATTCTGAAGAATCATGCAACGTCTTACCTTCTAGTTGGGTCTTATTTTTGGAAAAAAAGAGTGTTTGCCAAATGCCAGAATAATGAGAGAGAGATTTTTGAAGGCATTTTTATTACTTTCTAAGTCAAAAGTTTACATACACTTCATTAGTATTTGGTAGCATTGCCCTTAAAGGGGTTGAACTGTTTGAACTGTTCATGCTGTTCAGCTAATTCTCTGAGATTGAATTAGAAATCCAGGGGCGAGTCTCTCCTCTCAGCAGGCGTGTCTCTCCTCACTGAAGCTGTGACATCATCATTCTGACTGTGCAGTGAAAGCAGAAGGATGTCTGCAAAGGACAGTTATACAGCCTCCTGCATGATGCTTATGTGTCTGTAGAGCTTCAGGCTCCACAAGCTCCTTGCTGTGCTATAAGCAGTTATACAGCAGCCTGAACTGATGAAACACATGTGAGGAATGTACACTGCCCTCCTCCCCCTCTGTTACCAGACAGCAGTCTGTCTTACTGTGTTATATGGAACAATGCACACTGCCCTCCTATCCTTCTCTCCCACTGTTAACAGGTAGGAGCCTGTATAAGACTCTGTTATATGAGGAGATCTGTGACTAAAACAGCCAGTAATTGCCCAGATCATTCACCCTAGAGCTGGGAGAGAAGTATAGAGACAGCAGACCTTGGTTTCACTATCGATTTTAACAGCTCAGAGGGAAGCAAACACAGAGTGTGCAGGCAGCCCAAACACAGTGCAGGGGGCGTGTCCCGGGTGTTTCCTGTCTGGGGGCATATCCCAACAGGCTGAATGAAATGTCATACAAAAAGTGTAAACAACACCAAGGAACTGACCTTACAGCTTGTCTGGTAGAATATGCAGACAACTCCCGCATGTAGCTCCTATTACACCCAGCTGCACGGATTCAAAGCCTTCGACCCACAGGCAGAGCAGAGCAATGAGCAACCTCCTTAGGAGACGAATCCAGCACGTCGGTGTAAAAACGAAATGAGCTTTATTGGAAAAATAACATCTTCAATACAGGGGACACAAGTGACCAGTAGCCACTGCACACGACAGACGCGTTTCGGGCTCACTTGCCCTTGTTCACAGCCTATTGTGCTGTTAGTGACCCTTGTGTTATATAGCCAGGATAGGAGGGGCCAATTACGTATGTCAGAGACATTGCTTCCCTTAACCATTGATTAACTGGCACATAACACAATAGGTATGATTTTCTTAACCACACACATCTAAAATGAAAACCACATATATTTAGACAAATATTTGTAAATATATAAAAGAATACACAGTATGGATGTAATGCAGACAAATCACTTGTGTCCCCTGTATTGAAGATGTTATTTTTCCAATAAAGCTCATTTCGTTTTTACACCGTCGTGCTGGATTCGTCTCCTAAGGAGGTTACTCATTGCTCTGAATGAAATGTCAGCCAGCCAATCGCAGTACAGGGGGCGTGTCTAGGGGTGGGATCCGGCCAGGGGGCATGTCCCAACCAGCAGCAGAAATAGAACACAGATGCATAGAAAAGCTCATATCTGCTAAACCAAGTAACTGAGGTAATGCAACCCAATTACAAAAGTGCTTATTTTTACTGTCCCCATAAATTGAGACATGATCTTTGTAGCGATACAACCTCTTTAAACTGTATGACTTGGGTCAAACGTTTTGGATATCCTTCCACAAGCTTCACACAATAGTTGGTAGGAATTTTGGCTGATTCCTCCTGACAGAACTGGTGTAACTGAGCCATGTTTGTAGGTTGCCTTGCTCGCACCTGCCTTTTCAACTTTGCCCATAAATTTTCTATAGATTTGAGATCAGTGCTTTGTGATGGTCACTCCAAAACATTGACTTGGTTCTCCTTCAGCCACTTTGTAACTAGTTTGGCAGTAGCTTCGGGTCATTGTCCATTTGGAAGACCCATTTTTGCCCAAGCTTTAACTTCCTGGCTGATGTTTTGAGATGTTGCTTCAGTATTGCCACAATCTTCTTTCCTCATGACACCATCTATTTTGTGAAGTGCACCAGTCCTGTCTGCAGATAAACAACCCCACAACATGATGCTGCCACCCCCATGTTTCACAGTTGGGATGGTGTTCTTAGGCTTCTAAGCTTCTCATTTTTTCCTCGAAATGTAACAATGGTCATCATAGCCAAACAGTGCAATTTTAGTTTCGTCAGACCACTAAACATGTCACCGAAAATGTAGTTTTGTTCCTGTGCATTTGCAAATATTAATTTGGCTTTTATATATTTCTTTTGGAGTAATGGCTTCTTCCTGGCAGAGTGGCGATTCAGCCCATGATGATACAGTACTCGTTTCACTGTGGATAATGACACAATCTTACCAGCATCTGCCAGCATCTTCACAATGTCTATTGCTTTTGTTCTTGAGTTGATATGCACGTCAGACCAGCACATTCATCTCTGAGGCACAGAACCATTATCCTTCCTGAGCAGTATGGTGGCTGGACGTTCCCATTTTGTTTGTACTTGCGTATAATTGTTTGTACAGATGAACTAGGCATCTTCAGGTATCTGGAAATTGCACACAAGCATGATCAAGATTTGTGCAAGTCCACAATTCTCTTCCTGATATCTTGGCTGATTTCTTTAGACTTTCCCATGATGTTACACACAGAAACAGCGTGTTTCTGGTGTGCAATTAAAATACATCCACAGCTGTGTTTCTAACTCAGATTTTGCCAATAAACTTATCAGAAGCTTCCAAAGATATTACATCATCATATGGGCTGTCCCAAATTGTTTAAAGCCATATTAGTCCTAGTGTATGTAAACTTTTGACTTTGCAGAAATTATTAAAATGCCTTAAATTCTCTCTCATTATTCTGGCATTTCTCAAATATAAATAATTGTGGAGATCCTAATTGACCTAAAACGGGCAAGGTTTATTCTGATTTCATGTCAGATAGTGAGAAAAACATCCATATGTGACTTTTATGTAGTGTATGTAAACTTCTGGTTTCAACTGTACATACATTTCCACATTATTATAGGGATATTCCCATTACAGACATTTGTTCTCTATCTACAGTGTGTGCCATTAAATGGGTTTTCTCACCACAATAATCAGCTTTTAACATATAGGGGAAGGTAAATGAAGACTATTACCAAATATGTTACGGTTTTGGTTTGCTTTGGTCAGGAGACAAAAAAGACTTTGGGCCACATGTATGAAACGGTTTCAGTCTAAAACTCCCTTTTTTTCCCCTTATGTTTCTATGGGGGAAAAAAGTGAGTTTTAGACCAAAACCGTTTCATACATGTGGCCCTTTATCTCCTCTTTGAGTACACAAGTTTCTCTTGGTTACCGACCACATCTCCCTACCTCTCTCTCCTCTGTCTCTTATCTGATTGGTCCAAGCTGCTGTTCAACCATGATGAGTCACTCCCTGCAGAGAGTTTGTTTACATAAGTAATGAAAAGTTTTCACCATTTAGAGCTCTGTAGCTTTGTGCACTGCAATTTAGTAATCTCCTGCAGTCATCTCACTCTAACAGGAATAGCTGGGAACAGCCAAGGTGATATGTCAATCACTGCTATGGAACTACCCACAGCCTGAACAGGAAGTGCAAGTGTAAAGCCAGCTGTGGCTCTGTGAAACTGCATTGTGGTAAGTCCCTCGGAATGACTTAGTATTTCTTGTCTACACGGATTATCGGATTTTTAATGCAGATTTATTAAAAGTTATATTTTATTGAAATATTTTTCCATGGATAGCTTAGATATATGGGTTCACCTTTCTTATACGATAAAATACCTGGAAAGAAATGTGCAGCTTTTTGTAATGTTTTCAGAGCATTCTGCTTCTCATTGTCAGATGCTAGACACCCAGCGGCTAATTCATTCACTGCTGTGTACAATAGTGAAGTCTAAGAAGAAAAAACGTAATGTAAGTTACTGTTTGGAGATTAGTGGCATATTACTCAATAAAACACACATAGTCCATTACCTTTGCTTGATTCTGGTTGAGTGAATGGGCAACAATGCCGGCAGCTGCTCCACCCTAGTTAAAACAAGATAACACAATAAATAGGGATATTATCAGTAAATAATTTAGGTGCACTGTTATACTAGAAAAATTACAAAAGTAGTGCAATGTAAACCTTGTAGTTACAACATAGTGACTACTCTCTACATTCCCCTGCAAACTGTCAGCATGCTGAACCATGGTAATGGAATATATAGAAGGTTCATGAATTGATTTCAGGGGATTTAAATTTGAAATGAAAAAAATTATTAGTTCACCAAGCTCTACGTTGGTTAGCCAATTAGCTAAACCACATTTTGTTTTTAAATAACCATCTTTCGATTCTCAAGTATACATATTAAATTGGGTTAATTCATTTCTTTATCTTTATTCATGTAAACAGGAGCTTTTAAAGGAGGGAGTAAATTTGTGGTTGCAACATGCATCCAGAGGATGTCTGCGCGCTCTACATCATTAAACTTTGAGGGGGAGAGAGACTCCTCTTTGGATAGAAAGAAGCAGCCAATGCCTTGATGGGAAAAGTGTCAGTCATGTTGGAATAGCGGGTCGCTTCAAAGGACTCCGTAGGTATGATGCAAGGTTGTGGGCTCCAGAAATATTAAGTACAAAGTGCATCTCATAGGAGTCCTGATACTCAAGTATTAAGAGATGTTCACCTAAGTAATATACATTTATCCAAGAACCTCCTTGTTTTCTGCTACCACTGTAAACCAGCAGGGTTATCATTTCACAGGTATAGGCAGGTATATGTCCACCATAGGCAGGTATATGTCCCCCATAGGGAGGTATAGGAAGGGGTTTTTTTTAAAAAAAAATAAAAAATACAAGTACTCACCTCTCTCTCCCGCTGTTCCTGGGCACTCCATCTTCTTACCGGCACAGGCGGAATGATCAGGCCGCGCAGGAAGTGTGATGTCACTCACGCCGCCTGTGCCGGATACTCCGGAAGGTCGCAAGTCTGCTTGCGGCCTTATGAGGTCCTCTGCAGAGCAGGCACGCTCGCTCTCTGCTGTGCAGTGGTATCTTCAGCTGTATGCGTTCCGGGAGGAAGCACATACAGCTGAAGAGATTGCCGACAGCACTTGGACACTGTGGGCTGACTAGGGAGTCACGAGTATGCGCTCCCAGAGAAGTCACCGACAGCAACACAGATCGCCGACAGAGCCCGGGCAGTGGCAGCGCCCGGACGCTGTGGGCTAACTCACGACTCGGCAGTCTGCGACTCCTCTGGGAGTCGCATACAGTTGAAGCTTCCCTCCTGGCGCTCGGGCCATTGCAGCTCCCGGGCGCCGACAACGACTCTAGTATAAGCCGAGGACGGCTTTTTCAGCACATATTTTTGTGCTGAAAAACTCGGCTTATACTCGAGTATATATGGTACATAAAAACATCCATAACGGAAAAGTGACACAATGACAAAACTTATTTTTAGCCTCTTTTGCCATTATAAAATAACCAGACATTTACCGTATATACTCGAGTATAAGCCGACCCGAGTATAAGCTGAGGCACCTACTTTTGCCACAAAAAACTGGGAAAACTTATTGACTCGAGTATAAGCCTAGGGTGGAAAATGCAGCGGCTACTGGTACATTTAAAAAATAAAAATGGATACCAATAAAATTACATAGGCAGGTATAGACAGTTTAATATCCCCCATAGGCAGTTATAGGCATGTATATGTCCCCCATAGGCAGTTATAGGTCCGCCATAGGCAGTTATGTGTCCCCCCATAGGCAGTTATAGGCAGGTATATGTCCTTATAGTCAGGTTATAGGCAGGTATATGTTCTTCTAGGTAGCTTATAGGCAGGTATATGTGCTTCTAGGTAGGGTATAGGCAGGTATATGTCCTGTCTATAGGAGGTATATGGCTAGGGTATATTGTCCCATAGGCAGGAATAGGCAGGTATATGTCCTTCTAGTTAGGGTATAGGCAGGTATATGTCCGTCTAGGTAGGGTATAGGCAGGTATATGTCATTCTAGGTAGGGTATAGGCAGGTATATGTCCCTAAAGGCAGGTATAGGCAGGTATATGTCCCTAAAGGCAGATATAGCCAGGGTATAGGCAGGTATATGACCCTAAAAGCAGATATAGGCAGGGTATAGGCTGGTTATAAAAAAACAAAAACAAATACAAACACTTACCTCGGTCCCTCGCCGCTGCGCCTCCTCGCTGTCCGGCCTCCTGCGCGCTTTCCTCCATCTTCCCGGCACAGGCGGGTGATGTCATCAGGCCGCGCACGCAGCGTGATGACACACGCTGCCTGTGCCGGAAACTCGCTCGCTCTCTGCGCCGCAGTGATATCTCTTCATCTGCATGCGCTCATATAGGGTAAGAGATGGCCGACAGCGCACGGACCACGGCAGTGCCCATCGCTATCAGCTTATTCGGGATTCTGCCTTATGCGCTCCCTGAGGGGTCGCATATAGCAGAAGTGTCCCTGTCGACGCACGGGCCATCGCAGCGCCCGAGCGCCGACAGTGACTCGAGTATAAGCCGAGGGGGGATTTTTCAGCACATTTTTTGTGCTGAAAAACTCGGCTTATACTCGAGTATATACGGTGAGTTTTAACATTTTCCTGGAAACAAATCTAATGTCAAAATAACATAAAAATAAAGCTTTACGTATTCCCCCCAAAAAAGGGGGATAGAGGAGTAGAATAGCAGAGCATAAGAAAGCATGATAGCATTCTTATAGTGGTAAAAAAAATTTAAAATGTAACATGTAAAATGTAACATGTCATGAAGTAAACAGTCTGGTCAGGAAGTGGTTAATGTACATTCATTTTAGTGACACTGTAGCTTTTAACTATTACAAAGCTGAAAAGAAAATGATAAAATTCTCCTTACCCTGGTATTCCTGGGAGCATACTGAGGCACAATCCTCGATAACAGAGACCATAAATCAGGGTTCCCTGGATGGCTAAATAAAAGACAGAAGAAAAAAAAAAGGAAAGATTACATGTCTGCAAAAGACAAAAATCGCCGACGATTCAAAAAATACAATAAAATATTGCTCAAACAATTTAATAAATTACATGAAAACATTCTACAGAAACATGAATATGCAGAATTTATGTAGTTTTATTCCTGGAATGAGTGGGGCATGGCAGATATTAACATTACATTATGTACAGCAACATGGCAGAACTGGGTAATATTTCTCTTTTTCAGTTCTATAAATAAAAAAAATTCCTACATCTGGAAAATCCCCAGATTATCAGGTAACATAGAACAGAGATAACATCCAGTAACTTAAATGTACATGCTTAGGGTTACTGAACACTTATGAGGGTTCCACTTAAAAGTATACATTTAAAGTAAAATCTCCTTTGAAGGCCAGCTCACTATGAGCCAGCCTGTAGGAACCAGAATAAGTATGTGATTGTGTAGTTCTCCCCGTTCTTTTCTATGGCTGTTCCAAATATAGCTGAGTGAGTGTGCTTGGCTATGCTCGGATCTTCCATATCCATAAATGATGAAGAGCTGTGGAAGTGTGGCCCTCTTCCCATTCAGTGCTTTGTGGCAAAACCCTTTTAAGATGAATATGCCCCAAAGAAACCTTTATATAATAAATCAGGGTACGGATTCTTTTGTAACATAAAGAGGACCCATGGCCATTCTGGATAGGTCTGCTTTAGTAAAAACTTGTGTTCTCTGTGAAATAATTTTGGAGCATCTTTTTTCCACTGCTATTTCTGGTAGCTGGGTGTTAGCAATTTGGGGTGTATTCCTGTAAAGTGTGACAATGTCCAATCAATTCTGACAGAGTGTGCAGGAAACACTACTTTGAAAACTGGAATAGTAACACCCAGATGACTAGGGGTATGCTCACACGGCTGATTTGGACGTGGTTTTCGTCACTGTTTTGGGGCGGATTCCACCCCCAAAAGAGCATAAAAAATGACTAAAAACGCCCCTAGTTCATTTTCATTGATTCCTATGAAAAACCTCTTTGTAGTTCACATAACACGTTTTCCGCGCTTATTTTCAGCGCTGAAAAATAAGGGACATGTCAATTCTTGAGCCGTTTTTCATGAGTAAAATACCCATAGCAATCAATGGAGAGCTTCAAAACCTCATCCACAAGTGTGGCGCATTTTTGGACGAGGTTTGGATGCGGATCTGTGATGAAAAAAAGGCTTTGGCTCAATATTTGAATGTCAGAATGAAAACCACGCCTAAAACATGCATCTCAAAAACCTCATCAACTCCTTGTCTGTAAACTGCTGCATGAGAGGTGTTTTTCAGACGAGTATTTGTAGCTGATTTGGACTGTGAAAAATCTGCATCCAAAACAGCCAACTGAACATACCATGAAGGGAATAAGAAACGAACAGCACAGCATAGAGTTATAAGAGAGGATGCTCCTTACTTGTTATGTGATAGGGAACACGAGCATTTACTAACACAGATATATCCCCACTCTCCCCACTCTCACAACTTCAAAGTAACTGAAAACCATTTCTCAGGCTTGCCTACAACCTTCACTAAACTTGTCACAACTTCCCCCTCATTCATTTCTGCCCACACCTACTGTCTCTTTCCCCCTCCTTGTAGATTGTAGCCCTCGCGGGTAGGGTCCTCTCTCCTCTGTCGTGCAATTGTCATTGTTCATTTATCTTTGTACTCATTTGACTTATGTATTGTATGTAACCCCTCGATTGTATAGCACCCTGGAATCAATGGCGCTTTAAAATAAATAATAATAATAATAATAATCAGGAGGCATTACAGATCCTACTTGTCGTAATGTAAGTTTCTGGTGTCATTTTAAATCTAAAAAGACTAGAACACAATATTTGGTCTGCACATCCCTCAATTTTTTCTTTTTTTTTTTAAATGAGCATAGGTGCACACTGGTGTGGCAGTAACATACAAACACAATCCAATATCAGCACACTACTAGTGCTAAAACTATCAAAAAGGCACATAGGAATTTTGGGGAAAGCTTTTCTGCTACTTAGAATACATGAAACATTTTTGAGGATCTTAGTTAACATTTTTGCACAAAACCACTTAAGCCCACCTGACAATCAGCAAGGGGATCTCAATACAGATGGGAACCTACTCCATTGATACCTCTCTTGGTGCCTGTTCAGACCCTCAAACTTCAGGGAGAGAAGACTCCAGCTACAAATTACTCTGCATTGATTTAAAAGCCTGTGCAGGTGGGTGGATTGCAAGAAAACCAAAGAGGGGGCAGCCACTCCCCCATACAAACAGTCTAGGAAACAATATTTGGTCTGCACATCCAAAGATTGGCAGGTGGGCTTAAGCAGTTTTGATCAAAAATGTGAACTAAGATCTGCTTCCATGTCTTGAGTTTGAGATGTGTATTTGTGGTAACTGCATTATTGGTGCGGAAGTTCGCACATTTGTTATTCTACTCTATGCTACTATTTGTTATACTTCATCTTCTTCAATAAAACTATGTTTTTGAATTTGGAAAAAAAAATGTGAACTAAGAACCTCAAAAATGTATTCTAAGTAGCAGAAATGCTTTTCCAAAAATTCCAATGTCCTTTTTAATTGTTTTTTAATGCTAGTAGTGTGCTGCTGATTTTGGATTGTGTTTAAATCTTAAAAAATGGATTTTTGTACTTCCGTAAAATCCCTTTCTCGTCCAATTAATTGGGTGCCACAGCACCTGGGGTATAGGCCATTGCCTTGGGAGGCGGACACTAGGCGGACCAAACGAGTCGGGCCCGCCCCGGTGGACTATATCCCTCTTGCTGACGCCAGGCTGATCAGTTGGTACCAAAGCCGTGGCTGAGAGAGAAAGAGACACACCGACCCCTGAAAACAAGACTATGAGGGTGGGACCTGTGTCCCCCAATGAATTGGACGAGAAAAGGATTTTACGGCAAGTATAAAAATCCATTTTTCTCGCCAATCAGTCATTGGGGGACACCGCACCTTGGGATGTCCAACAGCCGTTCCAGAGGGTGGGTGACTAGAAAACTTCATCCGCAGTGACAAGCATCAGCCCACTGCTACCTGAAGTAACTTACGGCCGAGGGCTAAAGCAGCCGGGGCCCAAGGCCTGAGTTGGGTTGAACTTGGAGTATGGGCCGAAGCCCGGGAGACAGCTTCGCAATCTGCAAAAGCTGGGGCCCCTGAAGCCGAACCAACCAGGCGGCCCCAACTGCTCGAGAGGACGCGCCGTGACCTGGTAACTATGGACCAGACCCGGGCCCGGCAACGGCGGCCAGAGGACGCCAAGACCCCGCAAGGATCCTCAGGAAAAACCAAGAGGACCATGTGCACCTCAAGGATCCGAAACAGAGAGGTAGAACCGAACGGCCCTGACCATGCCTACCCAACGTAACAATCGTCCTCAAAGATGGGAGGACAAGGGCAAAAGAGGGCAGAATTGTGTCTTCATTGATACGAAACGATGAAACCATCCTAGGGAGACATGACGGACCAAGACACAGAATATCCTCGTCCTTCCGCAGACCCCAGAACAGGGGCCTGCAGATAGAGCTGCCCGGACAGACACTTGGTGGATTTGAAATGATTGCCACCCAGAAGGCCACCTTTCATAAAAGCTAACACAGGGGACTTCCCATGGAGGCTCTAAAGGTGCCAACTGTCTGATTTCCAAAACAAGCATTGCATCCCACGGTTGGAAAGCCTACGAACCAGAGGGACCAAGCGCATGACCCCCTGCAATAAAAAAAACCTTAACCTGTGAGCGGGGGCCAGCTTGCGCTACACAGAACTCTGCCCTTTCAAGTGGGAGAGGGCGAGCCCGAGCTCCCAGCCTGATTGCTGAAAAAAACGGCACCCTTGGAGGAGAGCCTACCAAAGAGTGAAGGTTTCTGGGCAACAAACCCAGGAGACCTAGGGCTGCAGACTCAACAGCCCCGCCGTGGAACTGCAACCGCGGGACCGGGGGTTGGGGGGGGGGAGGGCCCCCTGCGGGGAAAAGGGCCTGGGCGAAAAGGGAAAAAGGGTAAAAAGGACCTTTTCCCCAAACGGGCCCGGGGAAACCGCTTTCCACGACCCTAACCAAGGAAAAGGGCAAACGGGTATCCTCCTGGGTTCGAGGCACAAAGATCTTGAGGAAAAAGGGGCCCGGGGTTAAAACAGAGGGGGACAGCCCAAAACCTCCCCCAGGGCAGGACCACAAGACCACCCCAACGGCGGGGGTTTCCCTTTTCCCCGGGCCCCATACTCGGGCGTAGGGATTGAGGGGGAAAAGTCCCCCATTCGACTCCACTACCCCACCTCCGGCAGGAAGGCGAAGAAACTTCCAAAGGATGATTGGCCAAATTGTTTTTCCCCATCCCGGGAAAGGGGGTTTTTGCCGCCAGGGATGTCCCAAATGCTGGCCAGTGAAGAACCCTTGCATTTTAACTGAAAAAAAGGGCGGCCTTTGGAATTGGGGGCCCCCGGGATAAACCCCCAATGAGAGCGCGTTTAAAGGGAAAAATAGTTTGGGGTTCCACCCAAAAATGACCGGGACGACGGGTCCCCGATGACTAGAGACCTTGGTCGTCCGGGAGGGGGGGCCCCCCCCCCGGGTTTGCTGGGTCGGTGGGATGGCCCAGAAAATTGCAGGGACAAAAAAAAACCTTTTTAATGTTTTTCCCGGGGGAAGGTAGCCCCCACCCCCGGGAGGGAGATACCCTTTGGGGTTGGCAGGCGCACCTCTGAGACAAAGGACATTGGAGACCTGCGTTACCGGGGCCCGGTTTCCCCCGCCCCGGAAGCGAGCAAGGAGGTCGAAAAAGGACCGCCTGGAGGCGGTCCTCCAGCTGCCAAAACCCTCGTATGCAACTCTAAAGAACATCCCGGGTGGGGATACCAGATAGGGGATCGACTAAGCGCTGGAGCTTACAGACTGGAGGGACCCCTCTGGAACCTGATTGAGAAAAAATCACCCCTCGAAATTCCTCCCAAATGGGGAAATTCAACCGGGATTGCCGCCAAAAACCACCCCAGGCAAAGGGGCCCCTGAAAACCCCTCCGGGGGACCCTAAAGCAGGCGAAAATTGGGGTTTGGGACCAACCCCCTGATCAAAAAAATCGCAATGGGGTTTGGACAGACGCTATATGAAGCCCCTGGATGCAACTCACCCAAACAGCAGAGCTCTAAAACAGGGGCAATGTGGGGCCCGCCTATTGTGAACACGCGGGAAACCGCGGGATAGACCTGGGCATTTTGGACAAAAAAACAACCTAAATTTCCCCAAGCAGCTGACAAAACTCTCTGCGCCCAAAAGAGGCACTGCTGCCCGGAGGGCCCTCCAAGTGGAAACCGCCCATGCGCAAAAGGGTTGAGCTTTTAAGGGCTGACTTTGGCCCTGTGAGTTTCCCTTCATGGGAATCCAAAAGGGGATTTAAAAAAGGACCCTTGCTCAACTAGGAGGCCGGCTTTAATCCCTCCTTCCCGGGGGGAAAGATTGCCAGAGGGAAACCGATCCCCGACCAGAGTCCGGGCGCGGGGGCCCGGCTGAAACCCGTGCGGGGAGAGCCAAACCAAGGGAGTCCTGAAGTGGGACCCTGCACTTCGGGTACCGTTAACCTAAACCCTTTCCAGCTCCCCTTTGGAACGGGTTTGAAATCCCCCCAAACCCCAAAAACCAATTCTCGGGGGGGGGCCGGCTCCTCAGCCCAAAGGGCCCCAGCTGGACAAAAAGGCGCTTGCTCTTTCCCTGCGAGCTCTTTAATGGGAATACCTCGCATGGCGGGTCCTGGGGGGGGAGCATACTACGACCCTCTGTGCCCCCCAAAAAAACCCGCTTACCGAAGCGGGGAAGTTGCAAACAAAACTCCTTTGAGGCTGAAACCCCCCAAAAAAAAATTCCCAGCTTCAGGGAACGGCGAAGGGGCCACGGGTTTGGGCCCCGCGTTAGCCCAAAAACGGGTTGACCCCAAAGTAAAGGTTTTAACTGGGCCCGCAAAAAACCTAAAAAAGGGGAAGCAAAAAACCACAAACCCTGTGGAAGCTTCTAGCCGCTGCGCAGCGTTCAAGACCAGCCCAAATGCAAGCTAAAACTCCCGGGGGAAGCAAGCCCGGCGCGGGGAAAGCCCCCCCCCCAAGGCGGACTTACAAAAATCCAAGAGGAGGGCCTGTCTGGCCTTTTATAAAAGGGAGCGTGCGCCCGAGACAGGGATGGCCATAGAACACAGAGCTCTGAACCACTATGGCCCGACCCTCCGGGGAAAGGGCAAAGAAAACTTAAGCCATCGGGTAGAAAAACACCCCGCCCCGGGGAAACCTTTTTCCATTTCAGGGTGCAGGGAAAAACCAAACCTGTCGTCTGCCGCCCCTAAGGGAGGGCCCCTCCTGGGGGGGCCCGGGGACATCCTCACCCTTAAAATTTAAGGGGGGTCCCTGACAGTTTTGATAAGGGGGGACTGCGCGTCATCCTATTAACCCGTCTGGCCAAGGCAGGGGAGTCTCCAACAAGGCCAAACAAAGGGCCCCCAGCCTTCCCGGCTAGGGGTTTGGACCGCTTCTTTACACCCCATAACCCCCCGTTGGCCCAAAACCAGAGACAGGGGAGACCCCCAGAAAAGGGGGCCTATCTAGGCCGGGGGTTTTTCCCGGGTAAAAGGTTTTTTTTTTTTTTTTTTTGGGTCACTGGGTGCCGCATCAAAGAACCCGGGCCCCGGCCCAAAACCAGGGACAGGGGATCCCCCAACAAGGCCCTATCCCCGGCCTGGAGCTTTACATCCGTCCCCAATTTGCCCCGGGTTAGGGCTTGGGGCGCGCTGCCCCCCCTCGTCATTTCCCGTCTGGCCAGAGTCAGAATTTAGAGGAGCCCCCAAAAGAAGCCGTAACCCGGCCTTGGGGCTTCTACTCCACCACCGCAGATGGGAGAACTCGGGTGATAAAAAAGGGGAGAAAAGAAAATCAAAACCCCCTTACGCTAACACGCGTACGGGGTGCCCCCGGGGGGCTGGGAAACCCCCGGGGGGTGCGAGGTGGGCAGCAAACAGCGACGGGGATGTGCCCTATGGCAGGGGGGGCCCTAACCTGGGGGACTTTTTTACAGGGTGGCCATGCTAAGGGGCGAGAGGAAAAGGGCCCCAAAATTTTGGGGGGGGCCCACCCCCCGAAGGGGGCCCCTGGGTTCCGCAGTGGATTTGGGAGCGGAGCAGCGCAAAGGGCACAAAGTGCCCCGGGGGAAACCCAAAAAAAGGGAAAAACCCGTGGTAGCGGGCGCCGGCGCCCCGGCAAGGGGTTTGACACTTAGCCCTGAAAAGGGGGTGGCTTCAAACGCGGGGCAGGGTTGGGTGGCCCAAAAGGGGGTTTAATTACCATCCCAAGAAGCTGGTCTTCCCCCAGAGGGCAGGGGCCGCCAGGAGGCCCAAAAGCCCAAAAACGGCGTTTTGGCTCCGCCCCCAAGCAGGCCCCGGGCTGCTGGGGTCCTGCCCCATCCCGGAGGGGGGCCCCGGGCCCGTTTGGGGCCGCCCCCGGGGGGCGGCCCCGAGCCGGGGAGGGCCGCCTAGTTTCGGCCTAATCCCCAAAAAGCCGGGGGCTAAATTTGAACGTGCGGCCCGGGGCCCGAGCGCCGGAAAAGCCCCGGAACACCCGGGAAACTGGTAAGCATAAACCCGCAGCCCCCGAGAAAGGGCCCCTCTCGCCCCCCGAAACCCGCGCCGGAAAAACAACATGCGGGGGAAAACCCCGGCGGGAAAAAAGCCGCGGCACTGCATGGTTGCCCAAACGCAAGCGCCGCAGGGGAACCTGTCCGCGCTTTAGGGGAGCTATAGTATGGGGGGGGAAAAAGCCCCCCCTTCCCCCTCGCGGGAACCCCCCCGGCGGGGGGGGAAAACAAGTTCCCTGCCCCGGGTGGGGGGGGGGAAAGCCCGGCCCCAGGGAAACCCCCCCAATACCCGGGGAAACCGGGGGAAAACAGAGGACGCAGGGAAAAAAGGAAAATTTCCGTGGGCCCCCCAAAAGTATTTAAAAGGAAAAAAAACCCCAACCCCCCAAAAAGGAGGGGGGTCGGGGGACTCACCCAAAAATTAGTTTTTCGGGCGTCGCGGGAAAACACCCCTTCGGTAAACCTAACACACAAGGGGGAGGTTCCCGGGAAACCCTAAAAAGGCCCCGGAGGGGGCATTTGGGGGCGGGTTTAGCGGGGGGGAGGGAAGGAAACCTTTGTTCTCGACTGGTGGGTTCCCGACGCCCTTTAGGGGGGCAGGGCACTTTAAAATCCCCGGGGGGTTTTACGGCCCCCGATAGGTGAGAGCCCGGGGGGGGGGTCGATCAATTCCTCCCCGGTTTAGAGCCGTGTGCTAACAACCCTTCCCCAAAATGGAGGGGGCCCGAACCCCCCGGGAGACCCCCGGGGTCAATCCCCTTCCTCCAGGTGAGAGCCTTTTGCTCAAACACCTTCCCCTGAATGGATAAAAAAAAAAAAAAATAAAAATCTGTAAAAGCCGAGCACATCTGCCTCCTACAACACCCAGGCTAAAAAAGATCACCGGGGTCACAGGAGGGGTAAATTTCCCCCGGGGGGGCCCGACTCGTTTGGTCCGCCTAGGTCCGCTCCGAAGGCAACGGCATATACCCAAGGTGCTGTGTCCCCCAATGAATGATTGGCGAGAAAGCTCAAATTCTTCTAAAGACAAATTCTTTAGGGAGATATGCCGCCGAAAAAACCTAAAGCAATCATCAAAAGAGAACCCGGCACCACTTCTGACACGTCTGCCAAGTAAAAAACTTGTTTTCTTAGTAAAATAAGAATTCTTCTTAAAACTCCAAGTTGGGCCATTCCTCCTCGGTTATTCCTCCTACAAATTCTGAATGCATTGTTGACGGAGTACTACCAGAGAGTGCATCTTTGCACACTCTAAGGGTATGTTCACAGTACACGGCTTAACTGCGGGACGTACAGAATGCCCCGCAATTAAAGGGAACCTGTCACATAGGTTGTGCCCCCCTTGCTGAGGGCAGCACAAGCTAGTGTCTGACATGGTGTTTCCAGCACTGTGCCCCTTATTCTGTAAGATGCTGGAGTTTTAGAGCATTTACCCCTTAAATCTTATTCATGAGCAGGTGTTAGCTCCACCCACCAAAGGCTAGCCCTGCCCACAGTTATTCACATGTTTCTACCTATTCAAAGTAATAGGTTTGTCAGTTGAGGTGGGCGGGGCTAGCCTCAGGTGGGCAGGGTTTGAAAAAAACTGACACTCTGAAGGACTCTTCGAATGACTCTTCTGGCTGAAAACTGCAGATCTGAGCATTAAATACACGAAAACTGCTGCATCTTACAGAATAAGGGACACAGCGCTGGAAACAGCAGGCCTCATAGAGAACTATGGATTACGCCTCCTCTCCCTGGGTGTACAATATGATTGTATTGTATGTGACATGTCAGCGCCACGAGTAATGACATTCTATGAGGCTGGCAGGCTGCAGCCCCCCCCCACACACACACCCACCCCACCGCCCCCCCCACCGCATTGCGGGAGTACGTGCCGATCAGCGCGACTTCCGAACACCCAGCTTAATTGCGGGCCGTATTGTATGCCCGGCAATTAAGCTGTGTGAACATACCCTTACACAATCCAATCCGTACCAACAACTACAGACTGTGCAGACATCCCACTATGACAAGAGGAACGGTACTGCCCAGCTGTCAATTATTTTTTAATTATTTAGTAGGAACAGAGAAATAGCACAAAACAAGAGCTCTAATGAAAAACACTCTAGAACTGTTATTTCATGGGGACTACATGGTGGTATTAGCTCCTCTTTATTAACCATGTTTTAATATGCTTAGAATACTTTTTGTTTGTTAGAGTATATACAAATTGTCTTCTCTGCCTGCCATTCCAGTAGAAAGACAAGCACCAGATGAGCACAGTCTTGTAGAGGTCACCATGTTCAAGTAGCTAATTGCTTTCTAATTCTGGTACAAAGGCACAGACTAAGCATCAGCAAAGCCAGATCTAAAACTATCGCATACAGTCTACAATGCTAGAAAGGAAAGGCTTGAAAAGGAGCTTACCTTTTAGGCTGTTACTAACCGAAAAATTCTGGATTTCAATCAATTTGCCCTACTCCATTTGGAGTATGATATTGTCTTATTTAATTATCGGTACAGCAGAAATAGAGAAGATTACACTAACCTGTGTACAGCTTTGCAGGCCTGTCTCTGCACAGCAACATTTCTTCCTTGTAAAGCATATATGGCAGATGTAATAAGGCAACTTTCATAGACATTATGATCAATTTTAACATGCTTAAGAAGCTCATTTAGTGCAGCTGTTGCCAGGGTAACATCACGCTTAGCTAGACCCAAAGCACACAGAGCGTGTAGGCTTTCAATGCTGGGTTCTTTTAAGACGGAACTGTAAATACAGAAAAGAAAAGATACAATAAATCATAAAATAATTACATAATTTTAATGTGAAAAATAGACAATTATTGCGGTAATAAAAATGATTTTATTTATATTAATGTAATCAAGTATTACAAAACGAAAATCCTAAAAGAACAAGGACATCAGGAAATACAAAAAAATACATCAGAAAAAAGTTAGTTAGTTCAGCTCCTGTTGCTGAAGATTATTTAGTTGCTTGATGCTACTTATAAATAAAAAAAAACCTGGAGGTTTGCACTCCTCATAAAATCCTTTTCCTCTTGGATTCAGTGAGGGACAGAGCTCCATGTGTATAGGTCCAGCCACTTGGAGGCTGACGTTAGATCTAAAGCCAGTTAGTCCTACCTTGGTGGGCCGTTTCACTCCCACCCTAAACAAAAAAAAAATACAGCATAACCTAATCTCAGGAAAAACAACCAGGAAGTGAAAAGAAGCCCAGGATCAGGACAACCAACAGAAGACATGATATGTGTCCTTCAATGAATCCAGCAAGAAAAGAATCTTACAATTAGTACAAAAATTGCACATTCTTGTAGATGTTGTAAGGGGACACAGTATCATTGGACATTCTAAAGAAGTCTCAGCCAGAAAATAAAAAGAAACTAAAAAGCGAGAAGCCTGGCATGAGACCCATCTAGAAGCTTGGAACACCATGTGCCCAGGTGGACATCAGAGGATGCCAAGAATGAACCTAGTAGAACCTGAAGATATGCCCTAATGCCCAAAAGGGCAGCCTTGCAGACATGGGAAGTCAAGCTATGTAGATTTGAAGGCTGCATCCCCCCACAAATGTAATAGGGCATGGACAGAAGGAAGGGCTATATGCTTATAGATGTAGAACAGAGAAACACACCTTTAAAAGATAAAATGAGAGTATAATCTGCTGGAAGAATCATGTATAACTTGGTCTAAAAATGGCTAAGAGGACCATCTTCCTCAGCTTATGCATACAGAAGTGGATGGAAGGAGTAGTATTCCTTCAAAGAGGAGCAACTTTGGTGTGTATGAGGGTAGAAGATTAACTTCTCAGAAAGGGGCTTTCACTAAGAGATTTGAGGAGAAGAGCCACTCATGTGACTCTCAGGCCACTTATTAGGCTACAGTCTAAAGTACTGAAAAGCCAAAGATATATGAGAAAAGCCCTGGTGGCATGAATCAGCTATTAGTAGGGAAGTGTAGGCACAACAGTGGGAAAGATAAGGGATTAAATAGGGGTGGTGTGGAGGAGCTCTAAAGATCTGCAGGCTGGAAAAAAAGAGGTCTGACAAAGGATGTACTTAAAGGGAATCTGTCACCAATTTTTTTTTTACTTATTAAATCAAGCCCCTGATCCATCTTCTTTTCCTCTCAGTCGTTTTTATTTCCTGATTGCAGATTTCTCAATTCGGCCATCTATATACGATTGTGGGGAAGACATTCTTGCTTGCACTGCTTTAACAACAGTCAGAGAGATACTTTACAGCAGCTTCATGCCCATAGGATTCTTAAAGAGAACCTGTCACATAGTTTTTGCCCCCCTGGCTGAGGACAGAACAAGCTAGTGACAGACCTGCTGTTTCCAGCACTGTGTCCCTTATTCTGTAAGATGCTGTAGTTTTCGTGTATTTAATGCTCAAATCTGCGGTTTTCAGCAAGAAGAGTCATTCGAAGAGTCCTTCAGAGTGTCAGTTTTTTTCAAACCCGGCCAATCGGAGGCTAGCCCCGCCCACCTCAACTGACAAACCTATTACTTTGAATAGGTAGAAACATGTGAATAACTGTCAGTGGGCGGAGCTACTCTTTGGTGGGTGGAGCTAACACCTACTCATGAATAAGATTTAAGGGGTAAATGCTCTAAAACTACAGCATCTTACAGAATAAGGGGCACAGTGCAGGAAACAGCAGGTCTGACACTAGCTTGTGCTGTCCTCAGCAAGGGGGGCATAACCTATGTGACAGGTTCCCTTTAAGACAGATTCTGTCCCATAGACTTGTATAGGAGAGTTTTCACTGTGAAGGGAGGGGAGAGGGGGAGCTGTGACATCTCCTCTTGTGACTGGTGGATTCTGTGTTCTCTGTACACAATGGTGTCTCCTTTCAGTTTGACCCTGCTTTTACTGATAATGAGCAGACACTGCTGAAAAGCTCTCTAAACAGAACAGGAAGTGTCAGACGATTATTAGGCTTAGTGGCCAAAGTGAAAACTGCAGGACTTAAGAATTATTAAAAAAAATACTGAAAGGGATATGGAAAATTAAAAAAAAAACATAACCAAAAATTCCTAAAAAAAACGTGTTTAACATAAAAATGTGAGTTAAACAATAAGTCATTTCTGATGACACATTCCCTTTAAAGTGAAAAGGAGAACAATGCCATGTAGAGAAATCAGAAAGGAGTAAGAAGATGGAAGGTGTAAAGTTGTAAACAGTTTGTCCACAATAAAATAAAATGTGGAAATAACACCCTAAATCAGAGTTGCACACATTTTATCTTATTGCTTGCACAACTAGCAAATTAAGAGCACTGGATTAGGTAAAAATGGATTGGTTTCTCTTATGCTAATTGCAAGCAAACAATCAATGACTATATCTGCAGAACACCAGTGTAAACCACAGCCAAGCATATAATATTACTGGTTACAAGAGGGGTGTACAATATTTTCTGGTTAAAGTGCCACATTGTCATATTGTACCTCTCCAAGGGGCCGCAGTAATACTTGGAGGTATTTCCCATCTGAGACCTTTAAGACACTTCAACTGCAAATACCCAAAATGGTTGAGAGGTCTTTTGGGAGTGCTAGAGATCAAAATGGGGGGTCACCTGTCAGTACTCCAGAAAGAGGATACGAGACGCTTATAGTCATTGTCGTTTTTGGAGGTACAGAAGTGGCTGTTTCACAGCTATAACTAGAGATTGCTTAAAATAGCATATACCGCTCTACAGTGCCAACGATACAGTGCTCACCATAACACTGCCATCAGTGGAATTGAGCGGTATGAAGAAAGACACAAAGCATGTTTGAGTCTTGATGGCTGAGGGACGCATGTTGTGTACCGATGGTTACAAGATACATTGCTCATACTGTTTGTGAATTATGCAAAATGGACAAAATGCAAATCAATAAAACAATAGAGACTGGTATGGATTGTCTCTAAAGTGGTTTGACCATCCTAGGGGTTATTATATATAATTAAAGAGTAACCAGCATGAACGATGCAAAGGATTAGGACAAAGTACATGCAAACTAAGGCTCTGTTTTCACTGGCCTCAAAGGCAGAAATTTAGTATCCATTTTATACAGATCAAAATTGAAGTCTAAAAGACCCAAGAGACTTAAAGGGGTTGTCTCACTACAAGGATTGCTTTTTATGTTAAAGATCTTGCAAAAACAAGTTACTTTGCAATATATGTCCATTAACAGTGTCCTACCTATTCCTAGATACCTCTCTTGTATGGGCTGCATCAGCTCCTCAGGTTGCTATAGCTACAGACCTGTTTGTTCTCTCCTGACAGGCTGCCAACACTGGTTGCTATAGCTACAGACCTGGCTTCTACTGCTGCCTAGTAGAAGCCAGTAAACACGCCCCTGAATTCAAAATGAAACCAAGAAAACAGGACGAATCAATGTAGTGAGACAACCTCTTTAATGATGGGATCAGTAATAGGTTTCCATTACATTAATTAAATCTAGTGATATGATACAAATGTTACTGAACTCAATGGGGATGTCAAGGAAGTTCTTAGTGTGTGAACAGAGCCTAAGTTGCATTTAACTGACACAAGCAACAGTCATCAGAAACAAACACAGGCTGTATAAGAGACAACTTACCATTTAAACAAGAGTGTTTTGGAGGTTTCCATGTCGCCCTGGTTGTACTCAAGGATGGCCATGGCGGTGAGGGTGTGGGCTTTTTCCTGCTCGGTCTTGGCAACAGATAAGGCTGTCTTGTAAACTAATAATACATAGGAAAACAAAATGATAAGTATGGTTTTTTTCCATTTAGAAATATAATTAATAGACAACCAAATAAGGGGAACTAATGATGCAACAGACAATGGCATAAACAGATGTACAAAGAAGATGCGTTAAGTAACAGCTGTCTAACATAAAATACAGAAAAATGCTCTATTCATTCATTTAATCTCTAATGAAGAGGGTCATCACTGTAGGCACACTGCAACCTTACAAAAGCATAATTGCAGGATCTATCTAGAGAAATTACAGAAAAAGAAATAGTAAAACTGCTTTCAAAGCAACAACTTCATTTACTAGGGTTTTAAATAAACTCAGATATCAGCAAAAACAAGTAAACTCCTCAGCCGCCAGAAGTTATATGGTCACAAATAATCTGACCCACACTGCTAGATTTGCCATTGGGCAATTAGAATGTCTCCGTCCGGCCAGGCTCTCAGAAGAACGCCTAATAGTGCTTGTGTTGTTTCACTTACATACATTAAACTAAGGACTTACAATGTGTAATGTAAATTCTGCAGTCTTTACATACACACTTACCACTGTGTGATAACGCTGCCAATACAGATCATTTCTGACAATTTATCAGCATCAGGAGTGTCCACGCAGGCGCATGAGGCCACGTGACGTCACATGGCCTGGCTTGCTGGTGTTCTATGCAGAGTTCTGCACCCCCTTTTGAAGTACTAGAGCCACCAACAGGCCACAAGCAGGGGTTGAGATGAGAAGGTGTGAAGACCCGTTTAACATAGCTCCATTTGATAACTAGTTTTAGCCTAAAATCAACCTTATTTGTTATCGATTCTTTTCAAAACTCACATGGAGTGTGAATTTACCTTTAGCTATGGTAACTACACGTAACTGGAGGTAGTCTGAAACAGATCCCATACCAACACTGGTTCAGAGTGCAGCACTACCTCTGAAAACTGGCTACTGTGCCCAAACACAAGCTCCCAGAAAGTCAAATTTCGGATTTTTGTACTTGCCGTAAAATCCTTTTCTCATCTGATTCATTGGGGGACACAGAACCCTGGGTATAGACCCTCACCCTAGGAGGCCGACACTAGGTGGAAACCAAAACTGGCTATATCCAACTCAGGGCTGTGGAGTCGGAGTCGGTGGCTATTTTGCAGAAGTCGGTCGTCATAAAATGGACCGACTCCGACAATATATAATAAGTTGGTCCAATTAGTTCGAGCAAAGAGCAAGAGGAATTGGGTCCGGCCAGTGCTACTGCTCCCATATCTTCAGCCTCATCACATGAGGAGTGTAATTGATGACATGGAGCAGGCAAAGCGCTGCCCCAGGGGAAAAGATTCCGCTCCCAGGGGAACAGATTTCAGCAAAATGTTTCACCTGTTTTCAAAGAAGTAGAAGAGTTCAACCATTCATCAAAACTGACTGTCCCTGAGGCAATTCCTTTATACCCTGACATCGTTAGAGATGTAGCCCCTGTGGTCACCGCTTTGCCCCCAACCCAAGTTAGTGTAGAGAGGCCGTTCACTATCCTGGAAATAATGAGATCAGATGTGAGGTCATGTATGCAGGATCTGATGGGGGCAATATTATTTCTCAGAATAAATTCAGAGACTCCACGAATGTTCCTGCAGTGTTTTGCATATTTACAATTTTTTTGTGTCCTAAAGTCATGTCCAATAAATATATTTTACACTGACAAGCAAAATGGTAACAATGGTTTGAACTTGTGACTTTCAGGCTCCATATCTCACTATCCACTACAGCTTTGTACATGAGGCTACTGTAATTTTATATACAGTCATCTTAAATCTTATACATAAGTTTGACTTGCAAGTATTTAGCATCTGCTTAGTTATAGTTTTGCTCCTAAAAATCAAAGTGTTAATTTTTATTATTTTGTTAGTATTTGGGAAATCCACCTTTTGGTTTTCAATACTGCCTGAATCCATCTGGGCTCTGGATCAGATTCAAGCATGTCTTGACCAAAATCTGATCCCAGGTCTCTTCTACACATTCCCAATGTTGGTGCAGACTGGACTTGGATACAAGTACAGCTTTTTCTTCAAATCTACCCACAAGTGTTCAAAAGATAAAAACATTGTTACCCCTTTGCTAGTCAGTGTCTGTTCTTCCTAAATAACTTGATTATTGTGCCATAAGGTGATAAACAGCCTGATGTTACCATTTTACTACAGTAAAGTTATCACTTAAACATGCGCCGTGTATGAGGGAGTCAGGAGTCGGAGGTTTGGGAAATTGAGGAGTCGGAGTCGGGGCTTCGGCTTGCCGACTCCACAGCCCTGATATCCATCCTATAGGCACCAGGCTACTCAGTTGGTACAAATACTGTAACAGGAAGGATAAACCACAGGGAGAGAACATCAAAATAAGAATTGGAATAAGACAAAGAGGGAAGGATTTTACAGAAAGTACAAAATCTGAATTTGTCATCAATATCATTGGGGGACACAGCACCTTGGGATGTCCAAGAGCAGTCCCAGAGGGAGGGTAAAATTGCAAAGAAAAAATTAGTACACCGCTGCCTGAAGTACCTTATGACCCAAGCTTATGCCAGCCGAGGCCAAGGTATGGATTTGGAAAAATTTAGTAAAAGTGTGAACAGAGGACCAGGTCACAGCCTTGCAGACCTGTGAAGCCAAGGCATGATACCGTTCCGCTTAGGAGGCAACGACCACTCATGTGGAATGATCAATGACCCAGAATGGATGAAGTTCACCCTTGGACCGGTAGGCTTCCAAGATTGCCGTCAGACCTCTACGCAGGCCCTCTGGAATAACAAAAGGAGACGGAGCCCCTGCAAGATTCAGTGGCAGTAAAGTAAATTCATATAGCCCTGACAACATCCAAACAATGAATAGACTGTTCTCAAGGGTGCGAGCTGGAGGGACAAAATGGAGGCAGAATTATGTCCTCAATAAGGTAAAAAGAGGCCACCTTGGAGAGACACGAAGGAGCAGAACATAGGATGACCTTGTCCCTATGAAACATTAAAATGGGGGGAATCTGCATGAGAAAGCCACCAGTTCAGACACTCGACAGATGGATGTAATGCCCACAAGGAAGGCCACCTTCCAAGAATGTAAATGCTGGGAAACTTCCTGCAACTATTCAAAAGCAGAAGCACACAGCTCAATCTGCCAACGAACGAGTGACCCCTAGAAAAGTCTTGACTTGAGGACGGGAGGCCAAAGTTCTAGGGCAGAAATCTAACTTTTCAAAGAGGAAAGGCCATGTTCCAGACCAATGATAGTACCCGTGAGGTAGAACAACCCAATGGGTGAAAACCACGCAGCTTGCACCAGACAAAGAAGGCTTTCCAGATACGATAATAAACATGGCTTGTGGACCCAAATCACAGGGTTTGAGAGACCACAAGATTTCAAGATTGCGGTTTCAGCAGCCATGCCATCAAATGCAGCTGAGGTAAAGAGGGGTTAAATAGAGGACCCTGGGAAAGGAGGTCTGAGCACAGAGGGAGGGGCCACAGGGCATCTGCCAAGTGGGCGTTGAGATTTGCATACCAAGCCCAGCAGGGTCAATCTGGAGCGATGAGTATGGCTGGAATTGTCTCGCTCTTGAGATGTTTGAGCACTCAAGGGAGTTGAGCAAGAAGGGGAAAGAGGTAGACCAGTGCAAACTGACTCTATGGAAGAATTTAGTGCATCCACAGCGAGAGCCAGGTGTCTTGACACCTGGACACATAATTCAGGAGCTGATGTTTGAGGCCAGATTCGAACAGAGCCACACTTGGATTGCCCCGCCTTTGGCAAAGAAGCTGAAACACCTCTGACAGAAGAGACCACTCCCAGGGATCGGTTGATGAGATCGACTATCCAGTTCTCCACTCCTGTAATGAAAATTGCTGACAGGGACAGTACTGAGTTTCCGCCCAATGAAGATTCATTGAGGCCTCCAGGAAAGCCACATGCAGTGGTGGTGGTGGATTGAATCCAAACTGGGTGGCCCTGGAGAAGAGGGGGCCAATGTGAGAGCGTGATAAAAAATGGCCTCGAGTTCCAGTACATGGATCTGCAACCGAGATCCCTTTGGGGACCACATACCCAGCGTCGTCCGAGAGCCAAAAACGACTCCTCACCCCGAGGTGTTGGCATCCGTGGTCCAGGTTGGCGCTTTGTGACAGGCCTTCACAAGAAGATTAAGGTAAGGGATGATGACAATTTTCCTGAAGTGAAAAATCACCATGAGGGGTGCCAAGACCTTGTTGAAGACCTTTGGTGCTGCAGCAGACCTGTAAAGCAGCAGCTATCTCCTAAAGACCCTAGGCAAACACTTAGTAGACTGGCATCAGTAGGAGGGATATAGCCCGGCGAGGCAGGGCCAACACTTTTGGTTTCCGCCTAGTGTCAGCCACATAGGGCAAGGGCCCTTAACCAAGGAGCTGTATCCCCCAATGATACTGACGAGAAAAGAAGATTATCAGCTAATTGCTACACATATACTGAGACTATACTTACGGGTCATAAACAAAATAATTGATTACTCCTTTGCAATACCTTTCCAAACATTTTAGGTAATTGAAACAAGCTCGCTGTTAATAAAGGCGGTTTCACTGCAGTGCAGTACTGCGACAGAAAAAACAGACCAAAAGCACCATAATACTGCACTGTGTGAAAGCACCCTGAAAAGGTTCTTTGAGATCAGCTTTAAACATTATTATATTAGTGAATATATAGTCCTCGGAATAGCAAGATTTTGAAAATAACCAAAGATGACCAGGGATCATAATACTACTATTTAAATTAGGTTCAACCGAACTAATAATAATCCAAGAGTGCAATAGTTATTGCACTAGTAAACTCTTGCAAGTCGTTCATTTCCCTTGTTAGAATTGTTAACTACCTTGGCAGGCAGTAATGTCTGATTTTCTACGTACCGGCACCCTATGACTGCTAAGGAAAAGGCTGGCCAAAATAAAAAAAGATTTTTCAACATTACTTATGGTCTTGGCACTGTTCATCATTTGCATATATTTATACACTATAATTCCAGTAATCCTCCATTTGATCGTAGAGAAATTTTGAAAACCTGTCATTTTTCCTCATGAATGAATAGGGCTTTCCAATAAACAATCAACAAATGTGAACGTGGTCTAAGGCAATCAGCACTACTTTAGCTGCCAACATTTCTGTACATTTTCTCAGTGAAAGTTTTCACAAGACTGCCTGAATCCTACCTCAATCTGAGTAAATTATCGGACTAAAATTATATTTTAGGTGGAATGTCCATATTTTGAATGGAATGCTTTTTTATGTTTTTAATAATTACAAAAAAGAATTACTAAAGGTGCTACATGCTCACCAAAATATGCTATACAGTTGTAGAATATATGAGAAATGTTACATAGACAAACCTATTCTGCACATTTTTTGTTTCTAATCACAGCTATAATGGACACTTAGGCAATGTTCACACGGCTTATTGCCGACGTAATTGCGGGGACGGATTTCGCCCCGCAATTATGTCGGCTGCCGTGCAGGGCGGGCGGGGGGCCGGCAACTCACCGGCCCCATAGACATGCATAATTCACGGCGCGTACACGCCGTAAATAATATGCATGTCACTTTCTCCATAATCCATAGTTCTCTATCAGAACTGTGGATACCGTAATGCCTGGGACTGATTTCAGCCGTATTGGAGCACAAATACGGCGCTCAATACGGCTGAAATCAGTCCCAAAATAAGCCGTGTGAACGAGGCCTAAAAGGGGATTTGCCACGATCTCATTTCAGACCTCCTGTATCCTGCTCTTCAGCTCTGTGTGCTCAGAAGGGAGCGTGTGAGATTTGTTTGAATTGCATATCATGTGACCCAGCAGGATGACATCACCAGAACTCTCCTCGCTGTAGTCAAAGAAAGGTCTATTTATGTCAAGCATTGTGAGTAGCTGAGAGGTAAAGTTTTTGCCTCCAGGCACAAGGGTCCTAGGTTCAAATCCCTGCAGGAACCAAACCTGTGTTTTTTTTCTCTTTATGAATGCACAAACCTCATTGAGGATTCTTTTTTTATTTATTTGCACTGTTTGACTAATTACTAAAGAGTACAGAGGACAGGAGTAGAGTGACAGCACCTGAGGTTTGAACACTAGCTGCCTGACAGGAGAGGTGATGTCTGAGCATATCTGACCCGGACTGAGGAGCTCTCAGCCCTGGTCGTATCCCCTGGAGACGAGCTGTAAACAATGGATCACTAAAGGAGCAGCTAAAGCACAAACAGTCCAGAATTTGTAATAATAATAAATGGTGAAAATGTTTGTCATTTCATTTGCAAGCTTCCCACGTCAATTTTACTTTGTGGCAAAAACCCCTTTAAACACAATTTGACGCATTTAAAAGATGGTAAAGTTGTAACACTTACCTTTCAAACTTTCTTGCAAAAGGCCTTTCTTGAAGTACGCAAGAGCCAGCCCAGTGAGGTCATCAAGCTCTGTCTGAGGGGTAGACTTGAAGGCTTTAATGGCTTCATCATACTGACCTACAGCACTGAGGAATAGGAGGCTCACTTTCACATTATGATTCCACTTAAAAAGACAAATGTCAATACTACAAATTCTATCATTTTCTCTCTTTGAGTACTATGACTGTTTAACGTCTTGTTTGATACTTATATATTTTTTATGTTAAAGGCACAGAACTTAATTATGCATTCAATTATGTACTAAATTACTCAGTTAGGCTTTGTATATTCCAAGTTGTATATACACAAAATATATTCCACTGTTTACACACAGTATATTTTCAACTTATTTAGCAATAGGTCATACAGTTGCATGTGTGTATTTTCTTTGTTAAGCCTATTTGCCAAAGAGGCATATAGGCTTAACAAAGACTAAGCCTACATGTATAGTGCAAATGTTGGTACATTTCCCTGTGCTGCTTTATCTGTATTTCTATGCCTAAAAAATATGCTAGTTATTGAATGTAAATAAATAATTCATGTCTAAAATCCACATAGATTTTAGATGCAGACTTTAAAATGTACATACAGATTTAGCCACTTGATGCAGATAAGCCCCATTTCAATAAAGCTAAACTGCATCTCTGATATCTCATCATGCCGCCTTTTTTTCCCCTATATCACAAATTAAAAATCTGTGCTGTAGTACATGGTGTGGATTTCCGTTCCAATTAAGGTGATGCAGATTTTATTCTTGAACTTATGTCAGATTCTACATCAAAATCCATTTTATGAACATACCCTTAAAAAAAAGGGAAAAAAACAAAACAAAACTACAGTAATCAATTTTATATCAACACTAACAAAATAAATAAATCCAGAAGACCTTAAGCCACCGGAGACGTAGAACAGTCTTGGAGTTATCATAGTTAACTTAAACTATGAGTCAATATCCTAGAACAGAGTTTCCAGCAATATGCAATGCAGCCACAAATTATTTTACTGACTATCATATCATATTACCTGGACCTGGTTGAGCTGCTGTCTATTATTGTACATGTAATAAAGAGTAATTTACCAAAGTGACCGTCCATAATGTCGCAGTTCAAGATAACGATCTTTGTCTTCTGTATCTTGAAAAAGCGTCACGGCTCTTGGAAAGAAGATCGCAGAAATATAAAACACAGAATTGTATCCAAGGTGCAGCAATTTTATATCGACAATGCTGTGTGGGATCTGAAATTTTCCTGTGATAAATGATAGAATCTGTACTGGAGGCCCTTGAAGGGGTTGTCTGATCATGCTGTTTTACAGAGTAAAATGCCCCTAGGAAACAATGGAGAGCTTCAAAACAGCATCCAAAAAGTCTCACACAAAATGTGGCACGTTCTTGACGTATTTTTGGATCCGTACCCAAAAACCACTCTGGCACAAAATTTGAATGTCAAAGTAAAAACCATGTCAAAAATCATGCCTAAAAATGCAAGTATCAAAAACTTGTCTGAAAACTGCACAGTAAGAGGCAGTGATCAGATGAGTATTTGATGCTGAAAATTAAGCATCCAAATCAACCATGTGAACATACCCTTACAGTGAAATGAGTGCAGGTTTGTAAATTGTAGTGCACAAAGCTACAGAGCTCTAAAGAGTTAAAACTTGTCAGAAGGTAGTGTACATGAGCCCAGGTCTGTCAAGATAAGGAGCACAACACTGACTCAGCTTGTAAGAGCATAGAGAGGTGCAAAAGCAGGAGATATGATCTATTCCTAACTAAAGATAGATTCAATCCTAAAGCAAATGTCATTTTCATATATTTTTTAAGTGTTATCTAGTTTGAAAACTAATTAGACTGCGATAAGCATTCATACTTAACCTAGTGATAAGTTTGGAGTTCCAAAGAACGCCAGGTTCAAAGTCATAGGAGCACAGAAGCTAGCAAGATTGGTGCCGTTTTCTGACATGTCTCAATGATACGGCAAAAAGATATTTTAAGGTAAACCATGTTCATCATTCATACAGAAAGTAATATTTAGGAAGTAAAAGCTCATTCTTGTTAGTTGAATCCAGTGAAAAAAAGACCAAATCCATAGGAGAAGCTTTGTAACAATTAGGCAATGTTCACACGGCTTATTCAAGCCGTAATTGCGGGACAGATTTCGCCCGCAGTTACGGCTTGAATAAGGGGCGGGACCCCCATAGACAATGCATTATTTACGGCACGTACGCGCCGTAAATAATGTGCATGTCACTTTCTCCCCCCGTGGCGGATTCGCCGAGCGGGGAGGAGCGACGGAATCCACAGTTCTCTATGAGAGCAGTGGATTACCGTAATGACTGGGACGGATTGGAGCCGTACTGCAGCGCAAATATGGCGCGCAGTACGGCTCCAATCCGCGCCCAAATAAGCCGTGTGAACAAGGCCTTACAGGAATGTATTGTGACAGACATTGCAATGACATGATGTTATGAGAAAGTGATATTAAGTTCTATTTAGTCAAATAGTAGTTTGCAATCTTCTGGAAGACCTAAAGCTGGGACCATAAGATCTTTATAACAGGCCACTCATCAGTTTTCCTACCAATTAAAACACAGAAGTGGAAAACTGAGAGATTCACATTTTATTGTGCTGGTCATCAGCTTTCTCTATTTAATGTCTCATTGGTGAATCATTTGAGCCTTGACCAGTGTCACCAGCTACTAGATAGCTAATATACAACGTAATGAGGATATTATTTACCACACAGCAATAACACTGAAACCACTAACAGGTGACGTGAACAAATCTGATGTTCTGGTGACAACGGCACTTTTCAAGGAATGGGAGACATTAGGCACCAAGCAAACTGTTTGTCCTTAAGGCTCGTGTTCAAACAAAGAAAAATGATCAATTGTAAGAATATGAGCGACTTTTCAAAGTCCAAATTGTGAGTCAGACCATCCAAAATCTTAGGTCTTTTGGAGGAGTATGTAGTGATTAGCACCTACAGTACAAGACAGTGGTCCATGCAATGACAACCAGTTAACCAGTAACCGGATTATAGGTGCTCAAGGCTTGTTGATCGGGAGTGAAGGCTAGCCCATCTAGCTCAATGCCAGAGAAGAGCTACTGTAGCAGGAATTACTGTAAAAACTAATGGTGGCTATTATAGAAAGGTGTCAGAACACACAGAGCACTGCAGCTTGCTGGGCTGTGTAGCTACCGGTTGGTCACAATGTAGAGGCGGAGTCCTGTTCACTGCCAAACATGCCTATTATTATAGGCATGTAAGAATTATGGTGTAATAGAGAAAAGTGGCCTGGTCTAATGTTTTACATTATGTTTTACATTATGTGGATAGCCTGGTGCATGTGATACGCTGTCCTGGAGAAGAGATCGAACACGGATGCACTACAGAAAGAAGGCAGTGTAATGCTCTGGGCAATGCTGTGATGGGAAACCTAGTTCATGGCTGTGAGGAAAATCCACTCAAAATATGACAGTTCTCTCTCCATCTTCATCTAGCCCGATCTCACACAAGCCCCCGGTCCCCCCAGGAAAGCTCAATTTACACGTTAATCAGCACAGCCAAGACCCATTGTAAATGCTCTCCATAGGATGTTCGCACAGCAGGAGATGTGGACACCTCAAAAGAACCCTTATTTCCATTAATTAGCACTGAATACATGTGCCCTCTCCAACCCCCAAGCTTCAAAGACTTCAATTAATCCAACCCAGCCGCCATGTCTCCGATATTTCATATAGATTCATAGTCGATCCGTTCATAACTGGTCCATGGCGAGTTCATATCTTAAAATATGGAACTCCCCGCACACATAGCCACCACTCTCGGGTTTCTAGGGCGCATGGGGACCGAGAAATCCAGAACTGGACTTAGGGAATCCATAGGATAGGGGTGTCTGGTACCCGAGCGTAGCGTAGGTCCAGCCGGTTAAGATGGTGGCACCGGCTCGGTTCTGTGCCAATGCCCTGCCGCGTTATGGTCCATTTTTGTGTTTCTGTCAGAAATTGCATGGCCAGAATGGGAGGAGTTCATAGACCGTCTCAGGGGTGTGTGGGGGTGTGTAGGGGGCTGCCACGTGGGCTGTCCCTCACAGATATAAGCAGGGGCCCGTGTGTGCTCAACTGTTGATCCATGAAGGGTGGGTACCTAAGAGTATTTCCAGGAGCATCCACACGCAGAAGCCATGCCACATAAGCCCCCCATGTGGGCCGAGCACCAAGCACCAAAGGTAACGGGACACATTTTACTGCCTTTGTCTTCAACCCATACTTGTATTTGCACCTCTGACTCTTACCTGTATATTATCATCCTTTTGTATATATTTGTCTAGTGTGCCCTCCAAGGCTAATTAAATCTATAAACTTTAATCTGAGTTAGTCTGTCTTGATCATCGGCCTCACACGCCTAACACTCTGTTTATAATATATAGCGACCCCAAGGCTGGTTTCGGCCTTGTTATCAGTCGGTAACGGACCGGTCTTATAACTAAACTAGAAACTGGTGGCAGCCGTTCAGGATTCTGTGTTCTCTCATCCTCCCTGGTTCTCCCTGTGCCTGTGTGGACAGGGTTAACAGTGGAACAGTATCTGGCTGACCTTGTGCACCCCTAGGGGGCAGCGCAACGTCACGATACACCCCAAGTCAGGCCGTCGACCCTCAAGTGGGCCGGCGGGGCGGGCTTTTCCCTGACAATGGCATTCATGCAGATATTACTAGGAGCCACCTACATAAACACTGTTGCAGACCAAGTATACGCATTCATGGCAGCAGTTCTCCCTAATACCATTGGCCTTATTAAGAAGCATTATGTGCCCTGCTACATTCCAAAAATTGTTCAGGAACAGTTTGAAAAATATGGCAAAGACCTCAAAATGTTAACCAGCTTCCAAATTCCCAAGACCTCATTGTGATCAAGAATCTGTAGGATGTGCTAGAAAAACAATTCCTACATGTACAGGATTTAATGTTAATGGCTGACCAGTGTATATGAAAGAGGTATGGCTATAAAATATGAAGTATCCATGGGCTAGCACTACCATGGGAACAACTGGGGCCTTTTGAACATCAGACATATTAACTTTGCCACAAAAACTAGATCTCATACTTAAAATGTTTGGCCACTTCTTCTCTGCGAATTAGTTGTTTGGCTACAGAATATGTAAGTGGTCAATATTTCTTGTAGTACATAACACTTGACATTCAGCTAATGGAGTCTATGGCTATCAATGTGGCTATTACTCAAGCATTTAATATTAATGTATTACTATGACATATACACTACCTTTCATATGCTTCCTTTGCTTGTCTCTTTAATTTTAGATGTTCATTTAAATATCCCAGCATTCCAAACGCCATTGAATCACTCTCTATTCGTTCTATTCGTAGAAAAGGAAACAATAGATTATGTAATGAAATACTTTTGTTAGACGAGATATTACCCTGTTTCCCCAAAAATAAGACATCCCCTGAAAATAAGACCTAGTGCATTTTTTTTAATGAAATTCAGAGTTTGGCTGCTTATGCTGATGTTTGTGATGAAATCACTACAGTATATTAATACATGTTGATTTATTTGTTGAATTCTTGTTCATGGGAAAATAAGACATCCCTAAAAATAAGTCTTAGAAGTCTTAGCGCATCATTAGGAGCAAAAACTAATATAAGAAACTGTCTATCTTCAGGGAAACGCATTGTACATTTAACTAGTTCAATGGAACTGCAAAATAACCATGAAATACAATAAAATGAATTACAGTCAAATTGTTGGGTTAAGTTACCTGTGTATTTGTTTAAAGCTAGATGAGCTGCAGTGATGGCGTTCATCTGAACAATGTTATAGCGGTAAAGCTCTGTATTCCTGTTGCTTTTATCCAGGAGGGTCTTACAGACCCAGTGAGCATATCCCTTTGCTCCCTCGGTCTAATAAAGAATAAAACAAAACAATAAAAAACGACCAATTTGCTTTTTATAAATATGTATAAGTAGGCAAACATTAGTTGTGCTTTATAAGTATGAGCACTTTTTCTCAGT
Organism: Phyllomedusa bahiana; assembly: GCA_025379985.1. Classification (NCBI taxonomy): domain Eukaryota; kingdom Metazoa; phylum Chordata; class Amphibia; order Anura; family Hylidae; genus Phyllomedusa; species Phyllomedusa bahiana. The sequence continues at coordinate 93,290 of JAODAL010001191.1, read as the reverse complement.
AGAAAGAATGGAGCTTGCATTTCAGACACAGTAGGTAGTGAAGTCACCAGCTTGGCCACTGCTAGAGCAGAAAGAAGTGGTCGATAAGTAAAGATGCTTGTGTAAACAAGAAGGAGGTAAGATCTGCTCTAACCTGGAAATGAAGCTAAATTGGAACAGCAATGTATTTGGTAACAGTCTTTATTTACCTTTGCCTGCATATAATCAATGAGATGTGAATATAATTTTAATCAGTTGCTGACCGCCCCTTTGACTTTAAATGTCCAAGTAGAAAAACAGAAAAACCCATACTCATCTCTTATTTGGCATTCGTACCAGTGATGCGTCTCCTGGTTCCCTGTGGCTCAGGCCAAAGGAAACATCAGCACTGCAGCCAATCAGAGGCTGCAATGATGATGTTCAGTTTGGCCAGTGCTAACCACTCAGCAACACTGTAGTTATTCACAGCTCTTTACATAAACAGACCTTTGTTTGACTAGAGAGAGCACACTGTGGGGAAAGGCATGGTGATGTCAAGCCTGCTGGGTCACATGATATGCAGTTCAAACAAATCATACAGCCCCCCCCCCCCCTTTTTGAACACACTGAAAGCTTAAGCAGGATAAACCAGGCATGAAATGCCTTCGTGGCAAATGCTTTTCATGCTGGATGTACAGATCCAATGCTCTTTATTGCTTTTTAATGTCCTTCATGCTGCTGCTTTCCTATGCGAGTCTTCTGCTTTCAGTTCCTGTGGCTCCCCTTTCCATAGACTTCTATGGACAGCGCTAACCTGAGCTTTCAGTAAAGCAGAAAACTCCTCTCCTCTAGAAGACAACAAAGGACAGGAAAGCACATCGCTGGAAGAAACAGAAAATGTAAATACATTTTCTTTTTTTTATTTTCTCAATGCCTTTTCACTATAGTTAAACTTAAAGTGAGGAATTGGACAACCTCACTCTGCAAGGACATTTTAGACAGTCATGTAGAGTTTGCAGCTGCTGGAGTGGAGATCTGGATATCAGCAACAGACAGGCTCTCAATTGAAAAGACAGGTTCAGTTTATAACTATTCACACCTTCCTGCTGTAAACAGGGCTTTCATAGAAGACAGTATATACAGTATATACTGCTCCAGTTCCCAGTAGTCTGGTGATCGCCGGGGCTGGGTAACTGCAGATATTAAGTCTTATCTGATGCAGAACAGCTTTGCTGGCAGTAATGAGGGTGCCCTCCGAGGTCTTTTTCTGATATTATGGGGAGGACACAATATGTAAAATAAATTATTAATAATAATAAAAAACACACAAAAGTAATAAAAAAAAAAAAAAACAGCTCAAACCGTAACTTTTAGCCCACTCCCAGTGACTATAAAACTATATATCATCTTACCTGTAATGGAAAATTGACACAATTACAAAACCTACTTTAGTGCCACTTTTGTAATAAAAAATATAATAAAAGTAAAATTTTGTAAAATTTTTTTTTTTTTTACTCTCCCTTTTTGTTCTCCCTATTATTAATGAAAAAAAAAAAGAGATCTAATATATTCCCACTTTAGCTGATAAAATGCTGTCAAAGAGCTATTATGTTATCAGTTTCAACCAATACTTATATGAATTAAGAGGGTATTCAAGTAAAATATCATAGGGTATGACCAAGAAACTCACATGCATGCTAAGCTCAGTTGTATGCCTGAAGAGATCCATAGTTTCATAGCTCCCAACAGTTTCTGCAATCAGTGCCTAAGGAAACAAAACATGTATGTGCAATGCGTGAATTAACGTCCCAGACACTAATTGGTGTTCAATGAAAGTTACAGTAATCTCACAATGATCATAGACCATTGATTCTATGTTTAAAGTTTAGTAAAAACTGATAATGCAAACTCATTATCACCTTAAAGCAGAGTATAATACAACTTTCCATACAACAAGCACAATAAGACACTTTGCTATACATCATATTTCAGAAAATGTCTTCCTTCTTCTTTAATAAGTCTCATTTCCTTCCTCCTCCTGCTTTCTTATGTATTCACTCAGTTATTGATCACTAATAGAATCTGTCTTGCAGATGAGATGGTTCAGGTTCATGGAAAGCTCAGGTTACACAGAAGCCTAGAGGTAGGGAGACACACACAGATGGTTCTGGCTGTATAGGGAGTGTCTAATCTAATCTTAAGAGGGTTTTGCCACAAAGTAAAATTGATGTGGGAAGCTTCCAAATTAAAAAATAAGTGTTTTCATCATTCATCATTATTAAAAATTCTGTACCATTTTTGTTTCAGCTGCTACCTTAGTGACCGATAGTGTAAGACTTATCTCCAGGGGGTACAGCCAGTGACTAGCTCCTCAGTCCTGACCATACATGCTCAAACATCATCTCTCCTCTCAGGAGGTCTCCTTCCTGCTGAGTGATCACACACACTCACTGCTGAGCGAGTGTCGAACCCCTGGTGCTGTCATTCTACTCCTGTTCTCTCTACTCCTTAGTAATTAGTCAAACAGTGCAAATAAATACAAAGAAACCTCATGTGGAATGAGAAAAAAAAATCATGGTTGGTTAATGTAGGAATTTGAACCTAGGACCCTTATGCTGAAAAGCAGGAGTGCTAACCACTCAGCAACACTGTAGTAACTCACAGCTCTTTACATAAATAGACCTATGTTTGACTAGAGAAAGCACACTGTGGGGAAAGGCATGGTGATGTCAAGCCTGCTGGATCACATGATATGCATTTCAAACAAAATCATACAGACTCCCCCTTCTGAACACACTGAAAGCTGAAGCAGGATAAACCAGGCATGAAATGCCTTCGTGGTAAATGCTTTTCATGCTGGATTTACAGATCCAATGCTCTTTATTGCTTTTTAATGTCCTTCATGCTGCTGCTTTCCTATGCGGGTCTCCTGCTTTTAGTTCCTGTGGCTCCCCTTTCCATAGACTTCTACGGACAGCGGTAACCTGAGCTCTAAGTGAAGCAGAAAACTCCTCTCCTCTAGAAGACAGATTTTGTTAGTGATTTATGAGTGAATGCACAGACAATAAAGCAGGAGGGGGAAGAAAAGGAGAATGATTTAAGGAGAACAAAGCATTTTTCTCTAGCAATATGTATTACAAAGTTTCTTACCTTTGCTTGTACTGTTAATTTATGGGAAGTTTAAGGTATGCTTTAAAGTGTTTCTTGAACCATTTTAAAAACATATAACCGATATAAATGGAGAAACACTGTAAATGTTTTCATTACTTTTGCACAGATCTTAAGTTACCAAACTTATATTTCTATATTAAAAAGAAAAAAAGTTGAATTTTTGGTTCACTAGAGTTGAAAAGCTACTGATCATCAATCCCAGCTTTCTTCAGCTCCGATAATGCAGTGGACGATTTTCAACATCAGATTCCTGTACAGTCACTGGTATGAAGAATGTATGAATAATGTAAATCACCAGATCAAGCTCAGCATAGACCATCGGCCTCAAAGGCGTGTTGAGATCTCATATTTATCTCTAATGCCTACAGAATTGTGAATGCTATGTCATGAGCTCACCTGACCAATCCAGCATCTCACATATGACGGATCTAGAGACTGGGCTATCTTGAAGGCTTGATGGCCTAGCTGTAAAATAAAAGTGCAAGTTTTACAGAAACTTCTGAAAAAGTAAACTGAAGAGGACAGAACATCTCTCTAAACATATTCTTAGTAGGAGGTGATATTCAATCTATCTTGGTAAACTATAAACTGGAGCCAAATTATATTTATTAATAATGTTTGAAAGCAACCATCTCTTAAACTGAAAAAAGTCAAATTAAACAATGGTACCCCCCAGCCAATTCCCCCCAAAAATGACATAAACACCAATATGTGTAGAAGAGAGGTCTCTTCTTCGAAGCTGCATCAGTAAAACCTTCCTTACCATAGTTGTAGAATAAAACCTGTCCTGGGTGCTAATCTCAGGACTGTAGTTACATGGAAACCATCCATGTTATATGCATTTACTGAGGGACTTCCTCCGTTCAGTATCAAATCCCAGTGGTGGGAGCTGCATGACACATACTTTGATCCCCTATTCTATACTCATCAGTTTACAATCCTAGATACGCTCTTTAAGAAAAATTACAGAATATTTTGCTTTCAAAATCCAGATCCCCATCAATTCTCCATGGAATATTGGTTGCAGTACCCTGTAAATTAAACATTCAGCTGGTTGTGCAGACTTTTATCTATTGTCTATAGGGAGCTTTAAATGAGAATAACTTAATTAACTGAGGACTACTTTTTTTGTTTCTAGTAGAGAATAAATGGACAAGTAATATGCGGCAAAATCCTCTTAAACATAGTTTAATATAAGCCCTCAAGCGCAAAAGGGATTTTTCCGTAATAAAAAATGTGTTTAGTATCCCAACCACAGTTTAGAGTAACTATTCACAGAGGCACTATGAGCTGAAATCAATTCAACGGAACCGAATCATCATCCACAGCAGAAATCTTGGATTTCTGCCACAACATTTTGTGTAGCAAATTTTGTGAATCTGTGTGCTGTCTACCAATGGAGTGTACCGTATTTTTTGGACTATAAGGCGCACATAAAAGCCTATGATTTTCTCAGATATCGAAAGTGCGCCTTATAGTCCGATGTGCCTTATATATGAATCAATTCTTCACTTGGGTTTTTAGGCTTTGTTCAGAACGTATTAGGTACAGCTAATTTAGTGACACTTATTTGCAACTGATTTGTAACCGATCGTAAATACATTCCGAAATCAGTTACAAATCAGTTGCAAATAAGTGTCACTAAGTGTGGCACGTATTTCGCAACGGAATTACATTCCCCATTCTTTACATGGGGTGATTCCGACGCGAAATATGGCCATTGTAAATCCGACTGTATTGCGGCCGCAATCCGCGGCGGCAATACGGCACGGAAATATGTACGTGTATTGATCTTTGTTACAACTTTACAAGTTGAGAATTGTGAAAGTGTTGAATAAAGTTTGGCTTGCGGTCTGAGCTTTCTTTCATGTAATGCGCCGCGCCTTATAATCCGGTGCACCTTATATATGAACCAAAACGACTTAGCAGGCGCTCATCGATAATGCGCCTTATAGTCCAAAAAATACGGTATGCACATTGAAAAACTCATCAGTGAGTGACATGTCACTCTTTATTTTCTGTACTGCTGATTTACAAAAATCCACACAATACGTTTAATGAGATTCCACGCTGACTTTGGTGCAGAATGCATGGAAATTAAGCACTGAAATCCACCATATGAAAGGAGCTACGGTAATTTATCCTACCATGTGTAAGATGCTCAGTGGAAAGGATACTACACCAAATATAGAGAAAATCCACGGCACTCCTTGAGATCTTTGCGAAGATAGTATTTTTATTCACACGTGATGGGTTTACAAGATATCGGATTAATTCAGCTCTCCCTGCTATAGAAAATGCATTTTAAGAAAACATAGTGTGAATCCCATGGTCTAGTGTAAATTCCACAGTCCAGCTCCCAGGAGCTCCTGCCCCTACACTCCACCTACTAGATCCCTGGAAGAAGGCCAAACTGGCCAAAATGCTGGACCGTGGGATTTACACTTTATTTTCCTAAAATGCATTCTGTATAACATGGAGAGCTGAATTAATCTGATATCTTGCAAACCCATTAAAATTGTGAATAAAAAACAAACACTTTCTTCGCAAGAATCTCAAGGAGTGCCGTGGATTTTCTCTCTGTTTATTACACACATCTTTCTGATATATGCTATGTGTCACCCATCAGAACAACAATGTATTTGGCAAATGTCTTTATTTACCTTTGCTTGCATGTTTAAAGCTGCGAGAGAATGTGGTGAAAATACCCCTTTAAATTTCCCATCAATTTAATCATCCCATTGCTCTTATCGCATATGCAACTATATGTTGTAGGAGCATTTATTTCAGCTACACAATGATTCTGACTCAGAATACAGGTAAATGTGAAAAAAACACATGCATCTTACCTCAATATTTTCATTTAACAAATATAAAGCACCAAGGTTGGTCCAAGCAATGACATTCTGCAAAAGATATAAAGAAAGGAGCTTAAAACTAGAAAAACCGTGCAAGGCTGCATAAAAATATATGCTACAGAATAAGACGGGGTTAGAAATAAAAACCAAATACTCACATTCTGCTGACACTGGATTGACTTGATAAAAGCGTGTTGAGCAAGGGCCTTGTTGTTTACATCTAAAACAATGCAAAAATTACATAATTTAATATTATTACAATATACAAAACAACAGCTCGTAAGGCAGTGTTCACATGGCTTATTCAAGCCGTAATTGCGGGACGGATTTCGCCCGCAGTTACGGCTTGAATAAGGGGTGGGATGGGGGCGCGGCGGGGGAGCTGGCCCCATAGACACTGCATTATCTACGGCGCGTACACGCCGTAGATAATGTGCATGTCACTTTCTCCTCCCGCGGCGGATTTGCCGAGCGGGGAGGAGCGACGGAATCCACTGTTCTCTATGAGAACTATGGATTACCGGAGTTACTGGGACGGATTGGGGCCGTACTGCAGCGCAAATATGGAGCGCAGTACGGCTCCAATCAGTCCCAGAATAAGCCGTGTGAACGAGGCCTAAGTCTAGGTTCACACGGCTTAATTGTGGGACATAATTACGCCCCGCAAATACGCCGTGTGGCCGGGGGCGGGAGCGGGTGAGGGAGCAGGGGGCCGGCACCTCGCCAGCCCATAGACATTCATTACCAGCGGCGCGTATACGCCGCTGGTAATTTACATGTCACTTATCTCCCCACTCGGCGTATTTACCGAGCAGGGAGAGGAGACGTAATCCATAGTTCTCTATGAGAACTGTGGATTACCGTAGTTACTAGGACGTATTCAGCCCGTAATTTGCGCACTCCAGCGTGTAATTACGGACTGAAATACGTCCAGGTTTAAGCCGTGTGAACAAAGCCTATGGCTATGTTCACACGGTTTAACTGGGGGACGTAATTACGCCCCTCTATTACGCCGTGTGGCCAGGGGCGGGGGGTATGGGGGGGAGGAAGCGGGGGGCCGGCACCCCGCCGGCCCATAGAGAATCACTGCCAGCGGCGCGTATATGCCGCTAGAAAGTGACCTGTCAGTTATCTCCCTCCTCGGCGTATTCGCCGAGCAGGGAGAGGAGACGTAATGCATAGTTCTCTATGAGAACTGTGGATTACCGTAGTTACTGGGACGGATTCAGCCCGTAATTGGCGCACTCCGGCGCGTAATTACGGACTGAATTACGTCCCGCAGTTAGCCGTGTGAACATGGCCTAAGACTACAATCCTTGATATGATTTAAGTATTAAATTAACAGTCTAATGTTCTTTCCTGATTTCTATGCCCATGGTCACACATCTGTAGAGCGTCGTGTCCCTTTATCTCCAAATGGTCTCACATGGTTTTATTTGGGAAACAAGCAGAGGAGATGGACTTGAAAGCACAAGAAATAATAGGAGACAAAACGTAGGTTCACAGCTCGCAAACCCCTGTAATAGACATCTGACAGGTAATCACTGGAATAATAGGTATTATGCCATAACAGTATACATGCTACAAATAAATGAATAAATGAAGCAAATACTCTCACCTTTGGAACAACAAACAACACCAAGTGAATTCCAGTACTGGTGATTATGCTATCCATCATGATTGACTTCTTAATGCACTAGATGTCGGAAGAAATCACATTTAGAATAGATGACCTTTACTGTTAGAACTACAGATTTCCTATGTTAAATAAGGGAGATAGATAGATAGATGGGTAGATAGATAGATGGGAAGATAGATAGGTAGATGGGTAGATAGATAGATAGATAGATAGATAGATTAGATAGGGATTTCTGTTTTAATATACAGCCGAATGACTGGACCAATCTACACCAAATTTGGCACATAGGTAAATCAGGTGCCTTAGAGGGTATTAGCTCTTAGGACCTACCGTTTCCGATTTACATTCACAAAGCATTGAAGCCCACTATGAATGGTCTGTACCTATATTGAGTTTGACCCTTCTTATAAATTGAAACCATTTCAGAGCAGTTATGCTGCCAAAAAGGAGCCATGCAGCTGCAAGAAAGACTCCCGTGACAAAGTTACCATAACCTTTCAGCAGACCCAAGCCTGTCTTCAGGCAGACTCGATGCATCATAGTTAACAGCAAGCTACTTGAACTCCCCAGGAGACTGAGGTGTGACTGCAGTCTCAGTGAAGCAGATGAGCAGCAGAGACTGCACAGGACACCTAAGACCCGAGGTTGACCAAATGGGCCACAGCCAACAACAAGTTTCTGAACCTCCCCAGCAGACAGAAAAATGACTTAAGTCTCAGCAGGATAGATGAGGAGCTGAAATTGCCCTGCCTACCCACTTCTGTCTCCAGGCTGACCAAATCACAACTAACAGTGAGCTGCTCATACTACCCAGCAGACTGAGGCACGACTACAGTCTCAGTGAGACAGATGAGCAGCCCAACTCCCCAGCAGACCCATGCTTGTCTCCAGGCTGACCTGTTGCCAAAAAGTTTATAAGCAAACAATCAAAAATCATCTAAACAACAATCTGCTAGTAATTTAGTAAAGAACCCTCAACACCATAGAAAGTCAGAAAACATGACAAAATAAATAAAGTTCCAGCCACGTGCCTAAAAAGGCACCATGACTGAAAAGACTTAAATTTATTCTGAATCAGAAAGCACTCAGCCTAAAACAGCAGTGGTGTTATTGTAATGGCGTGCTAAAAGTCAGAACTGTTTTATGTAATGCATTCATTATGTCTCCAGGCTGTGTGCAGGCTTTTGTTAAAACTGCAAATGATGGCAAATATACCCACAGAAGCTGGCAACTAACTTTTATCACACTATGAGGTATGACACTGCATACCATAGTGGCCCCATTGGGAAAATCACCATGTTGAACCAATCAACAGTCCAAAAAGCCTGCACTACTTTCAGGCAGGACAACAAATGCTGCATGTCATGTAGCCTCTATAATAAGAGGTTGATGACTAATGTATAATCTTATTAGTAGCTTTTTACATAATTTCAGGACATTTTTAACATATTTGAACACTTTAGTAGTAATAAATGTTTGGTTTAATAAACCTATAGTTCAGGTGAACCTGACACTTTGTTTGCTAGAAATTGAATAAATCATTTACATTTAGAAGTATGTAAGGAAATCTGAAGTACACCAATGTCATAGCGAAGACAACTGACAGATTTGCTGTGTAAAGTTTATGTAGGAAACCACACCAAATCATGTGGAATTTTGCGAATTTCTCTGCAAAAATAGGCAATAATCTAAAATTAAAATGGATGCATAAATGAAAAATCTAAAAAAACACAGTTTTGGCACTCCCATGGGAAAACTACACTGGTTTCCTGCTGGTCTCTAAACACCTAGCCCCCAGCAATCATCTGATGGTAACATGTATAATATGCCAATATATTATTGCTGGGTGTACAGAGACCAGTGGCTACTGAAGGAGCGCTGTGGGATTAATAAGGTGAGTATAGAGGTTATTATTTTGAACTTTTATGCATTTTGTAATGGATTTGTAGGTAATCTGTAGCAAATAGAGTTGCTTGTGGATTTTTTTCTTCCCCATTGAATTCAAGGCCGAAAATTTTTAAAAAAATATGTGCAGTCTTCACAGCAGAAATTTACTTGCTACTCGATTTCAAAATGTCACCACAGGTCAATATCCATGTGGAAAGTTCTGCAGTGTGTCATTTGTTCTAACGTCATCCTGCTACTATAAGCTGTGGATTTTCTGTGTGCAAATCAATAAAGAAAAAGCAGCAAATCTGTCCCATGCGAGGGTCATTTAGTGTATTGGTTAGCATGCCATACAGCGGCACACTGCACAAAGTATTTTAATGGCATATATTGTCAGCAAATATTAATTTCCTTAAACTGGATCTGATGTATCTAATTAAAAACTATGTTCCCTGTGAAACAGCAGCATTTCAACATCTTCTTTTAGAACTATATTAACTTAGAATTATAGGGATGTTCCAGGAGTACCAAAAGCTGGTTGCCCAAAGAGGCAAGATAAAAGAAAAGAGCTATACTTAACTCCTAGACGCTCCTGTTCCGTCCCAGTGGTTGTCCCGTTCATCCTGTCTGTAGCTGTGAACATTCATCATTCACGAGACAGGTGCAGACAATCACAGGCCACAGTGGTCACGTGCACGTGATGTTGTATTCTGTGATTGGCTGCACCTGTCACATGAGAAAAATCACAGAAAAAGGGACATTATTTACTAAAAAACACAAAGCCATACCTACAGCTCAATGGCTGGATAATAGACTAAACCCAGTAGGAGGCAATATAAGCCCCAGTGTTACCTGGGAGAGATATAACAGGTGCAGATAGCTAATGAGCAGTTGCCCACACACACACACATCCAACGTGCAGTTTTTTATTCTTCATTTGCCCTCGTAGTGGATAAGTACCAGTTCACACCGGTATGCAAAAAAAGCCACATCATACAAGGGGAGACTGTACAAATGCAAAAATACTGATAAGACACACTTCTATACATAAGGGGGGAGGTTGCTAGTACTAGAATTGCATGTAGATAAGGTGATACAAAAGGTGCCATTTATACAGTTACGTGTGGTGCTCCATGCTGGCTTCCAACCTATGAATCCTCTATGATTCGATTAAGCGGTCTGCCCAGCACATTTCAGATGTCAACACAAAATACGGACACCCTCAGCTCCTTAGTATTTAGGACAAAAAAAAATTACATACTGGAAAAATATCAAATATGTATTTATAATTTTCCCAAGTAGCACTGAGGCTTATATTGCCTCTTACTGGGTTTAGTCTATTATCCAGCCATCGAGCTTTAAGTATGACTTGTCACATGAGCGATGAATATTCCATGCTACAGGCGAGATATATGGGGGCGGCCACCAGGATGGAACGGGGTAAACATGCATCTATTCTTCTGTTTTCATCATGCCCCTTTGGACAAACAAGCTTTTAGAACTCCTGGAACTCCCCTTTAAATGTATAACCGAATCTGTCACTAAATGGGGATATGTGCCCCTGCACAATCTAAGATTAGCCAATCAATAGTGACAGAGTCAGTGTGTGCAGAGACGAGCCCTTTTAAAAACAAACTGGAATGGTAACACCCATCTGATGACACAGTAACACATTTCTAGAAGGAATAAACAGAAGAACAGAACAACACAGAATTATAAGAAGAGAAGCTCCAAAGCTGGTAATTCACAAAAATGTACTAGAAAAGACCTGTCAGGAATTGTCCATGTAAGGGATTAAAATGTACATCATTTTAGAGTAATAGAATTAATGTAGAATCATAGGAACTTTACTTATATTAAAGTAACTCTGTTAGTAGATCTCATAACTTATGTTTTTTGTTACATCATACTCTATGTTGATCCTGCATTACAGCCTATATTACCATCTTGAACGTCATTCACAACTCAGAACTAATATCTCCCAGCATTCCCTGTTGGCTAAAAGGTTTTGCTGAACCTTTGCTTGAGGTTTCCATTGTAAGATTCATAATCTTTAAACCAGGCTCTGTGTAATGAAGAAAAACTACCTGTCCTGCAGCATTACAAGAACTCAGCAAAGCTTTTATAGAGCTGACCACTCTTGGAGAAAATGTGCACCAAGGAATTCATGCGTTACATGGAGAGCAATGGCTGGAATGTATGGCAGTTCTTGAAAAAAAGAAATCTGTGTAACAATAGATCACACTGTAGCGTCTATAAACCACTGTATGAGAAATGGTATTTTCTAAACTCCATTTGCACGAATTGTATTTTATTGAAGGTTTTCCCCATAGAAAACACAAGTACATCACTGTATCATAACTGAATATATACATTGTTTAGATACATTAGCAATCCAATAGTATTCAAGGATGGTAATAAACTAAATATCACAATATTACCTGCACGGACTTCTCCAATAATTCACTTTGGTTACTTCCTCCACGGTCACAAAGAAGCAAGTGTTGTGCTTGGTAGAAATAATTGATGCCAAGATCACACCATATATTTGCAGAAGACTGAAGCTTCAGTGCTCGACCATAACACCTTTAAAGAAAAAATAAAAAAAACATGGGTATCTCAAATTATTATTTCAGGTGTCAATTTATTTACAAACCTATTCAAGCTTTTGCCTAATCAAGTAAAACACATTCATGGTACAAAGGAAAGTTTACACTGTAAAATTCTGAAGCCATAGAGAAGGTTAGGTTCAGGCCATGTCTAGGATGTACTGTACCACTGGAGGAACAGTACATCCTAGGCTGAGGTTTCTGAGCTTCTTATTAATGCAGTAAGACTGGTCTTGGCTTTGACAGCAGCCACAAGGGTGGGATAGAAAACTACACTTCCCATAGTGCATTGATGATGTCTATTTCAGGCTGTTCTCCACTTGTGCTCCTCTGGCTGCTGAAGGACAAGGGCGACATCTATGAATTTGCATGCACCATTTATTTCACTTGCCGCCGACACACCAGTTCTAAATATATATAGATGAGTGTATAATACAACAGTACGAATGAACGTGTTATGCGCCAAATATTGTGGTGCATAGAGTGCAATGCTCCAAACTTTGTTTGACAGTTTTGCATCAAACTTTGGCGTATTAAGGTGTATTGAAATGTGTCGTGCCATCTATAGAACAGTGTGCGAGCAGTTTTTTGCCACAATATACGGCAAATAAATATTGCATGCGAATTCATAGATGTTGCCGTAAGTCTCTACCCTTCTCTGTATCTCATACTGAGATCCCTACTCCACCTACTGAGGTACAAAAAAACCAGTTATAGCCCATCCAAACCTCTGCTGTTTCATAAACAAATCGCTCACCCTCCTATAACTCCTGAGCATGCCTCACCAAAAAAAGCCCCAAACTGACCCACGGGTCGTATCCCTTGGCAACAAGCTATAAACATCACATTTGTTTTCTGTTTTTTTTTTAAATAAATATGTTTTATAAGGGCTTGTTCACACGACGTTTTGGATCCGTTTTGGATGCGTTTTACGGATCCGTTTTTAACCTGCGAAAACTGGATGCAAACTGCATCCAAAAAGCGGATCCAGAAAACGCAACAGCTGATCCTTTTTTGGATGCTAATTGGATGCGTTTTGCATGCGTTTTACGGATCCGTTTTTTGGATGCTTTATTTAAATCAACCTATCAAATCTGCAATTTAAATATAAAATTAACCTATCAATGACCAAGAAAAAAAACTTTTATTACCTCGTGTCACTCAGCTGTACATACACCTATGATTTTAGAACCCGCCCTCCCCCTATTTTTTTTTTTTTTAAATAAACCAATAGTTTTAAAACCCACCCCATGTAAATTAATTAATAACAATCATGTATAAACTAAATAATTTCTATACTAAATATTTATAAATGAATATATATATTTAGTATACATATATATATATATATATATATATATATATATATATATATATATATATATATATATATATATTTATGTACATATATATAAATGTACATTTATATATATTATATACATTTATAATATTATATATCATTTAAACTTTTGTATAGAATTTATTATATAAAATATATATATATATATATATATATATATATATAATATATATACTAATATATATATATATATATATATATATATATTTAAATGTATATATATATAATATATATATATATTTACATACATTTATAAACTAAATATAAGCCAAACATAATATTAAAAGTTTATATTTAATTTAAATCCAATGCGTTTTACGGATGCGTGTTTGGCATCAAAAACGGATCTAAACGCACCCAAATGTATGCTGCGCTTTTGCACCCGCTTTTGGGATGCAAAAGCGCACTCCATTTTCCTATGGGATTTTCTTGCGTAAAACGCAGAAGAATTGACATGTCCAATTCTTAAAACGGATCCGTAAAAGAAATCGCGTAAAGCGCATCGGCAATCACTCGTGTGAACAGGGGGCGCTTTTGCCATTGAAAGCAATGTTAATCACACTGACAATTGTCAGACACGTTTTACGGATCCGTAAACGGATCGTTTAAAACGGATCACAAAAACGTCGTGTGAACAAGCCCTAACCAACTAAAATTTCTAACGAATGAAATTCTAATCAAATGGGAGTAAGTTGCTGCATGTGATTTTTATGAGACTTTTAACAAGCCTCAAATGCAAAGAAAACAAAACATGTGAACCTAGCCTTGGAGTGTAGGTCTAGTTTTATTCATTAAATAATGACATAGTGGAATCTGGTATGTGTTGTTTTTCATCCGAGGTTGTATGTGGCTAATGTTAAGATACATTTTTTTTTTATTCTTATGTCCTAATATGTAAAACCATAAAATTCAGTGTGAACTTTTTCTTATTACTGTACATATTTTTTACAATAATCTGTTAAGACATAAAAGTACTTTGTTCTTACCTTCCCCCAAGTTCTAAGAGCTCGGATTTACTCATTAGCTTCTGCTTTGTATTCTGTCCTACAAGGGCACCCATGACATTAACTCTGACTTTGGTTGGAGAGACTAGATGCAGACAGGTGCAAGCATCTCCAAGTAGTTTCCACAGGCAAAAAAGGTCTGGCCTCTGCTGAACAGCCCTGGAAAGAAAAAAGCAGTAACCATCCATGAGTGACTCACTGTTTTAACATGTTTAACTGTATGCAGCAAAATCTGGTAACTGCAACACTATGGTGGTCCAGAAAGACGATGAAGCTGTTACTTGTGAATTTGCATGCTAAGCTTTTGTATAAATGTATAGTTAAATATAAAAACCCATAGTAATCATATAAAAAAAAAAAAAAAAAAAAAAAAAAAAAAAAAAAAAAAAAAAACTAATATGGGATGATACCAGGAGAGAGGTGAGTCTGTATATATGGTGAATGTAAAAGGGAGCAAGCTGAGCTCTGTGATAATAGGGTTATTGATAGAGGGAGGAAGTAAGCTCTGTGATATATAGGGTATATATGAAGAGGAGAGAAGCTGAGCTCTGTGATATATAGGTTATATGATCGAGAGCAAGCGAGCTCTGTGAATATAGGGTTATATGATAAAGTGAGAAGCTGAGCTCTGTGATATATAGGGTTATAGGATAGAGGGAGGAAGCTGAGCTCTGTGATATTAGGTGTTATATGATAGAGGGAGAGAAGCTGAGCTCTGTGATATATAGGGTTATATGATGAGGAGAGAAGCTGAGCTCTGTGATATATAGGGTTATATGATAGAGGAAGAGTAGCTGAGCTCTGTGATATATAGGGTTATATGATAGAGGAGAGAAGCTGAGCTCTGTGATATATAGGGTTTATATGATTAGAGGGAGAGAAGCTGAGCTCTGTGATATATGGGTTAATATGAGGGAGTAAGCATAGCTTGTGATATTAGGTTTATGACAGAGGAAGAAGCTGAGCTCGTGATATATAGGGTTTATGATAGGGAGTGTAGTGAGCATCTGTGATATATAGGTTATATGATAGAGGGAGAGAAGCGAGCTTGTATACATGCCCATGTCAAGGGTTGAGTTCATTCAGTGAATCTCTTATCCTCCTCTACTAGAGCAATAATTAAATTGATGGAGAAGGAGGACATGTACTGCCCGCAGCCACAGGACAATATGATGTGACAGAATTTTAAAAAACTACTATTTAAATTTGCAGGTGCTCCAGCACCAAAACCTCAGTGGTCCCTGCTAATCGTTGTTTACCCTGCTGCAGAGATGACTGCAAATCACTGGCCTCCGCAGTCATGGGAATGTATGGCGCATAAATCCTGCAGCCAAGTAAACAAGGAGCGGTATAAACTACCAGAGCATTGGTGCTGGGGGAATTAACAGGTGACTAGTGGTAATTTTTGTATTTTATCCCTCTAGGACAACCCCTTTAGCGAGATGAAAATTTGTCTTTTATACCAACCTTGTCAAATATTCAAGAGCCTTTTCTATTAAATCCACAGCTTTGGCATCAAGAAAATCAGCAAGTGCTCCTTTAGCTAACATTAGCTGGCATTCTCCGAGACCTGAAACACAAATAAAGCTGCACCTCATCACTTTAACAAGACACACGTTATCTGTGGGGTGTAAAAGAAATAACCTTGATAGGAGAAAGTAGTCAGTTCACAGAAGTAAGCATGGACTATGAAGTGTGGTGCTACATGCATTATTAACACATATAGCCAAAACTAAAACTCTGACCCATAAAATAGACACACTAAATTTAACTTGTGAAACCTGCATATTTAGTATAGAGATCTAAGTCCGAAACCATACAGGAAAGCTTCCTTTAGCCCTCTTCAAGATTCAACTATTATGGAGTTCAAGGAACTTTGACATGTCTAATTGCAAAAGTTATGAAGTTAAAGGAGGTGTTTTCTCCTTGCTGTATCACAGAACCACAGCCAGCCTCAGGTTCCCACTTCGTGTTCATGCTGTGGGTGGTTCTAAGGCAGTGATTTGCATATCAGCCCTGCTATTTCTAGCTGAGCCTGTTAGATAGACATTGATGAAGGGGTTATAACAGCAGAAAAGAAGGCTACAGAGTTCGAAGGGGTAAAACTTTATCAGTAAGAACGGTACACAAACTCTTGTATTGCTGATAAGACACAAAAGGGAATGACATCACCATCCTGGCCACGGCTGCTAGAGCAGAGAGAGATAGTCTGTAACCTGGGGAAGCTTGTGCACATAAGCAGGATGTAAAAACTACTGCAGCTCTGAAGGGGCATAAAATCAGAACAGCAATGTATTTGGTAACAGTCTTTATTTACCTTTGCTACATGTTTATCGCTAATCAATAAAATAGGAATATACTTTCAAGTGTCATGTTCATATTCTCTATTACCCAGCAATGGCAATCAGAGGAATCTAACAGGATGCTGAAGGCTCCCTCTTTCGGTGGCTGCAGGCTTAAATCTATGTATGTGCAGGGGATCTGTCTACTCACCTAAGCACTGCAGGAAATAATGCAAAAGGTACTCAGGTCCATATATTGCATGACAGGTACTGACAGGTATCCAGTACATTGCACAATAAGACAGAGAGGGCATCCTTTTACGGATCCGAGCACTACTGCATGGTTTACATGCATTGGGTTTAAGTCAATGGGTATAACATTCCAGCATAAACAGCACTCCAACGTAACAGTGAAAGAATATCAATCTAAAACGTATTAAATTAGTTTCACAGTAAACATCATCATCATCATATGTATTAAATACAGCATAGTTTTGGGCACATGCCCATCTTCAGATGTGGGTAAAGGAAGAGGATAAATGTGCAGGCATTGTGGGCAATGTTGGACTTGGAACATTGCATACTAAGGGTATATTCACACAGCATATTGTGGCGCATACTGTACGTGCCGCAATATGCTGGGTGTTTTAGAAGTACGCACTGGCCAGCACGTACTTCTAAACCGCTCTGTGCCGGCTCCCATTCACTTTAATTTTCCCCGGCGTGTAAGCACAGGGAAGAAGTGACATGTCACTTCTTTATCCCGTTGCATAATACGCGTAGGGGAAAATGGCAGGATGTCATAGCTCTCAATGAGAACTATGAATTACTGTATTTGCGGTCCATACTTCAGGCGAATTGAAGTGCAATTATGACCCAAAATAAGGACCGCAAATACGCCATGTGAACATACCCTAATAGTGCTGACTATTTACTATGGATTCTTATACTGTATGTACAATAGGTGGATTGAGAGGTGCCCCACCGTAGTCTTACACCCAGGTAACTAACAGCAAGCCAGTGCTGCCTTCATTATTAACGACTACTTTAAGTCAGTAGGTGGCATAGAAAGGGAATTGTTTAAAAATAAATGTAACAAGGAAAAGCTTTTTACATTTTTAAGCAACTAAAAATTCAGATTTTTGTGCTTTCCATAAAATCTTTTATTTGTCTGATTCATTAGGGTGCACAGCACCTTGGGTATAGGCCGTAGCCCTAGCAGCTCACACAAGGCGGAAAATAAAAAAGTTGGCTCTGCCTGGACGGACTATATTCCTCCTACTAATGACAGGCTACTCAGTTGGTACAAAAGCCGTAGCAGAAAGGATAAGCCACAGTCCAGTTCCAAAGAGATGAGAATCGGGGAAAAAAATAAGACAAAAAGAGGTGGGGAATTGTGTCCCCCAATGAGATGAGAAAAGGACAGTAAGTACAAAAATCCAGACATCTAATATTATTGGGGGACACAGCACCATGGGATGTCCAAAAGCAGACCCACAGGATGGGGGGAGGGGTAGAAGAAAATTTTTTACAGCAGTGTGAGTTGGTTAGCACACCGCTGCCTGAAGTACCTAATGGCTGAGGCTTGTGTCAGCCAAGGTCAAGGTATGGATTTCAGAGAACTTCGTAAAAGTATGAACTGAGGCCCAGCTCGCAGCCTTGCAGACCTGTAAAGGCGAGGCAAGATGCCGCACCACCCAGGAGGCACCACAACCGCTTAACTGGAATGAGCATTGACCTGGAATGGAAGAAGTTTAACCCTGGACTGGTAGGCTTCTGAAATTGCAGACGGGACCCAGCTGGCTATGGTGGCCTTAAGGGCCCAGAGACCCTACACGGACCCCCTGGAACAAAAAAGAGGGTTGAAGCGTCTGAGTCAGTGGTTGTGAAGTAGGTAGAGACGGCCCTGACAACACCCAGACAATGACCACCTCAAGGATGAGAGGGGCAGAAAGAGGGCAGAACTATGTCCTCATTGAGGAGGAACGAGGCGACCACTCTAGGGAGAAACGATGTATTGACATTTTGCATATTTATATACATGAATATGGGCAGGAATTGTGTTTTTCATTTTGTGTATTGATTTTCATCTTTATTTTATATATTTATGAATTGTATTTTTAAATGGTTGCAAAAAAAATATTTTTATATTGTGTTGGTAAATTTTTAGTTTTTTCCAATTTGTTATACCACCTGCAATGGGGATTAGTGTGGTTGCCCGGACAGTCACTGAATTAGCTGATGCTCTGGCTGCTAAGCATGAGATTCAAGAGGGACCTTACAAAGAAACCTAGAGGCATACAAAAGCTGGGATGTGGGCTCCAACAGATTTCCCTTCGCCAAGACTGTGCCGTCTTTGCAAACCCAGGAGGAAGCAAAAGCAGGCTGCATTGCTGTCCTAGAGTCTTCAAAAGCAGACCGGACACCTCAATCCGCTTGTCAGCATAATCATTGAGTACCGCCACATCTGGAATAGGAATGGAGGTGCTCTTAATCCGCTAGGTGGCAGCTGCTTAGTAAGAAACTGGGGAGATTGCAAAAAATATTGATCACCCATACATTTGCCATGAGGAAGGTGATTGCCAGTACCAAACGGCTATATTAAGGGTATCCCATGCTGACTTACAACCAGTAGATAAGCAGGGAGCAGGGGACAAATGGCCAAAGGGGCCAGCTTACTACACTAAAATGTGCTGTATCCTCCGGAGAGAGCCAGGAGAAGTACTGGAGAAAACACTAGGAGTGAAATGCCAGCAAAATGGCATCCAAACTCTGCCTCAAAGAAAACTTGGGCTGCTGAAAACACTTCCCACGTCCTTGGAAGGGGTAGGAGCCAGGTGAGAGGCCCTGAGGACAGTGCAGGCCCATAAAGGGTGGTACCTGCAGCTCCTGTAGGGGAGATGAAAGACCCCCAAAAGAAAAAAAAACACACCAAAAACAGTGCCACAGTGGAATGTGTGGTACTGCAGCAGTACCACAGCAGACCGTTAGGGGAGCTGCAGGAGTACAAAGATGCTCCTTCTGACCCATGGAGACGTTAGAGACTAGGACAAACAAACGCCGGAAAATGGGTCGGAAATGTAAAAAGTGCAGCACCACAACGGGCCTCCACCAGGGAACTGCAATGAAGAAAGTTCATGCAGACCCCTGGGAAAAGGTGAAGAGAACCCTATAAGCAAGAAACAAAAAACTTACAAGCAGAGAAGGATGCGGAACTTGCCTATCCGACGTCTTCGGACATATGCGGAATCACCCACTCAGTACCACGCACTTTTAGAGCGGGGTTATCAGAATCCAAAAGGAAACCGTGGAGGCAGTAAGCGGGGATGGCTGACTGGCGCATAAAAAGAAACGGAACACCGGCTGTTCTAGCTCCTGACGCCCTTGGGGGGAATCACCATCACATCACGTTGACGAAACCCCCCCCCCCCCCCCGACAGGTGAGGTAAAACTTCATCACCTCCTGAAAGAGACAAATATTTAAATAAAATAAAATATGCAGCAGAGTTGCATCTGCTGCTTAAGGACACTATGCTAAAACAGAGTAGCCTGGCATCAGTTGGAGGAATATAGTCCATTCAGGCACAGCCAGCACGTTTGGTTCCTGTCTAGTGTCCCCCCAATGTATAGATGAGAAACACTCTTTACATTACTGATTATTGAGTTCTAGATGGCTCTTTAACGTTTTGTACACAATTGACGTTACCTTTCAGTGCTGGCACATATTCTCCGGACTTCTGTATAATCTGCTGGTATTCAGTTACTGCTTCTGTATAGGTGCCCAAGATCTGTTTGATTGATGCAATTTTGTATGCACTGTACATTGAATCTGGATTCAGTTCACTGGCTTTCATAAAGGATTTCAGAGCAGTAGAATAACCCCCTCTACTCAAATACGCTTCTCCTAAACACTCCCAGCAGTTCGGGTCCTTGGGATCGGCTCTCAGAGCTGCATGCAAGCTAAATCATTAAAGGAAAAAACAATATATGAGCAACGTGATTTCAATAGATTTCAATAACATCAAATGCCTTGTGTACAGAGCAGTAAATTCAGCCTTCATCAGGAGCCCATACCAAGTGCATAAATAAATGGCCCAATAATTATTGCTCTGGAAGAGGTCAGATTCCATCTCACGCAACAGGAAAATAACTGTATTTCAGAGAGAGAATGAGCAAGAAAATGGCTGGCTGAGATCAAGCATGCTGTGAAGTTGGGGAGTAAAAGGAATCTGTGGATATAATCAATAGCTCCCTGTTGTCTTAGTATAACAAAGTCATTAGCTATAGGAAATGTCAATGCCACATATTCATGAAAATATGAAAAAGACATAGCACCAGGTTTTTCACATTGAAATAAAAAGCAGCAACTAATACATAATGCTAGGTGTTCGTTTATAATGGTTATAATTTACAAAAGTGCTTTTAATATGTTACGTAAATGAAGGGTAACCATTGTATAATAAAAAGTTACAGAACGTTTCATGATTGTTAAAGGGGTTGTCTCAATACAAGGGTTGCTTTTTATGTCAAAGATCTTGCAAAAACAAGTCACTTTGCAATATATGTCGATTATCAGTATCCTATCCATTCTGAGATATCCCCTCTTGTCTGGGCTACATCAACTCGTCAGGTCACTATAGCTACAGACCAGTGTGATCTCTCCTGATAGGCTTCCAGCACTTGTTGCTATAGCTACAGACCTGGCTTCTACTGCAGCCTAGTAGAAGCCAGTAAACACGCCCCTGAATTCAAAATGAAACCAGGAAAACAGGACTGAGATGAGATGAATCACTGTAGTGAGACAATCCCTTTAAGGTACATTCTGTACAAATTATGTATAACTTATGAATATCCTTATTTACGGTTAGCAAGCAGTTCTATTGGGAATTTTGTTCCAGCTTATAAGAAGGCAGAAAATTGATCGACTATATTACAATGATCATACGTGTAAACAGATCTTTCATTGTCCTGCTTTTGAAGAGGTATTTTCTTGTAAAAAAAAAAATAAACCCATAAGGGCATCATTACCTAAAAAGGGGCTCTGATTAGTCAAAGCCAAGTGAAGTTCTCTTTGAAAAGAATGGTTATCAGTCAAAATCAAGTTACACCCATTCCCTTTAATGGAATTCGTGGCTATAATAAACATTGAGAGTTCCCACCATCTAATGGGTAATGATCCTTTACATAGGGTGGTCCACGAAAAATAACTTCTGTAGTATTTTGTTTTGTGTATTATCAATGCAAAAGTCCCCCATAAATTTGGGGACTTTTAAGGGGATGTATTGTTTTTTAGTTCGTGGGGTTATCTTTGTGCACTAGCTTTAAGCTTTTAATATTAAGGGGTGTTTTTTCCCCCCTTCTCAGTTTGGGTGTTTTCAAAACCCAAGGGGGGGATAAACATCTCCCCTTCACTGTTCATGCTCGCCCCCCCCCCCCCTCCTTTCCCCAAATGTCACTGTGCCCTTCCCCCTATGCGTTTTTTTTTGTAAGTAGGGTTTACTTTCCAAGGGCCTGCATTCGTCTAGACAACTTTCTATGAACTCAGGGAAAAGGATCTCTTTTCCTTTCACAGTGGGGGGGGGTTTTTGGGTTTTTCCCAATTGAACCCAGTCTTTTTTGAACTCTTCCAGAGCAGCACAGATCTCCCTGTATGTTTACACGCGGAGTTTTAAAGACATCGAGGCACAATTGTGCGGTTTCTGATTGTAGAAAAATGCAGTTTTATTGTGTTTCTTCTGTCTGTGCAAAATTTGAAATTGCTATCGGTCCCTTATTTTAAAGTGAGAGAGGCGGGACTAATCTCCGTCTATGTTTGCTTTGGGGGCCCCGGGCACAATTGTGCTGTTTTTGATTGTAAAAAGCAGGTGCATTTGGCCTCTGTGTTTTGCTGGCTGTGCAGAGGGGAAATTGGGGCCGGTCCTTAAATTTGAGGAGAGAGGCGGAATGTTCGCCCCCCAAAAAATGGGGCCCGGGGGGCCAGACGAATGTAAATTGTAGAGCCTTCACCCAATGAAATAAAAGGAGGAGGAATCGCCCAAACACTGGGAAAAAACTGTGTTTACAAAAAACAGAAAAAAGGGGATCCTGTGAAAACTAGACCCTTTGTAAAGAAAAACCAATTTCCCAAAATTGCTTGTTTTCACTGTCCCCTTATTCTGAAGACCATTTAATGAAATGATACAACCCCTTTAAGGCACTGTGGCTATAGGCTGTTATTATTAAGAGGCTGAATAATACAAAAAAATGCTGGCCCCCTCTAACTATTTCACTTCCCGCGGGCAGAAGGTTAACCAGTTTGACTTTGTAAATCAGGAAAAAAGTAAACCCAAAAAAACCCAAAAGGCAATTTTCTTTTAACATGTAAATTGGAAAACGACCCCCTATGAGGTCCTAAAGAAAAAACCCGGGGGCGGGAAAAAAGAGAAAAAAAAAACATGTCATTGGGCCCACTTCAGCCTGCAAGACACCCAGAGAAGAATCCAAAGCTGTGACTGTGTGCATCCCTTTTTTTACAGTCTAAAAAGGGAAAACCCCGGGGGCCCTTTCCCCACTTGTTTAAAAAAAGTCAAATACCCCCCAAAAACCCCGGAAGTCGCCGCCACTTTGACAGAATGTGCCAAATATGGATTAAAATTCTGTTTTTTGGCCCTTGAAGAGAATGAAAAGAGAAGCAGGAGGCAGAAGACAGAAATACAAGGTAGATCGTGGATGGATGGAACTTTTGATGAAAATGAGACAAGGGCAAGATGATGTTCTCATTCAGGTGAAAGAAGAAAACTAACTTGGACAGGGGAAACTTTAGAAAAGAATGTTTTTTCCCCTTGGGCTTGTTGAAAAGGGCAAGCAAAAAGGTCATGCATTGGGAAAAAATCTAAAATTTTGAGATCCGTTGGGGCACCTTCCCTATCAGTAGGGCCAAAAGGGAAAATTTCCCAAAAATTTAAAAAAGAGCAGCCCAAAATGAGAAGCATAAAAAACGGATTCAAAGGGGTCCCAAACATGAGGTTAAAACATGGTACAGAAAAGGGGCTTCCCGTTAAAAATCAAGCAATTTGGGTAAAAGGGGAGATGAGACAGTCTTAAACACCCCCCTTTTCTTTTCCCTTGGTCAGGCTGTGGGTGATTCTATAGTAATTATTAGCATATTTAGCTTCTCTGTAACTTGATGTGTCATTACAAAGAGCAGTACAGGAAAGTTCAGCTTCAGTAAACAAAAGTAACCTGCTCTGAGGAGTGAAAAAATTGTTTATTAGAAACCAAAAGCTAATTTTTTAGAGATATTAGATGCGTGTTATGGCCAGAAAAACATGGAAAGTGTGAAATCTAAAACAGAAAAAAACCTTCTATCTCCGAGTAAAGTAAAATCAAAAGATCAATGTATTTAGAAAAAAGTCTTCAATTACCTGTCTCTACATACTGAAGGCTAATCTTTGTAGTTAGAAAATCCCTTTAAGCATAGTCTGGATAACACTCGGAAAAAGGTGGCTCCTCGAAGCATTAGCTATAATGGATTAAATTGAGCAAGTGTAATATCTGGTGATAGAGCAGATCTTGAGAGAGCAGTTTGTCCTTGAGGAGTAGATGCAAGAAGCACCAGCAAAGAAAACATCACATCAATGGGGTAGAAAGACACGGTCCCAGGGAGCCAAATAGAGCATCCTCCTCAAAAGCCTTTGGACATGAAGCAAGGAGTGAAGGGACCATTCCCTCAGACAGAGGCACTCTATCAACCCTGGAAATGTGTTTGGTGGAGAAAGCTGGAACATGACTTTCTGCCTATGTCAGGACTCCTTCTGTCATGGCTACCGCACTGAGTCCCAATTTGATTAATGAGATCAACGACAACCGTGAGAGCTAGCCAATGTCGCAAAGAAAGATCATCCTCAACTCCAAGATATTTCAAGGGAAAAGGGAAAATTTTCTTTCCCGTACACCCAAAAAGGGAGATTCAGAAAACAACTCCCAAATGAGGAGATACATCCAAAGGTCCCTTTACCGCCCTGGAAATTACAAGGAGAAGTTGAAGCTTACATCATGGAAAAGCTTGGGGTAAATTTCTGCGCTCTACAATTACAATGGGTCTGGAGGAAATTCACAGCCTCTAAATCACTTAAAAAAAAAAAACAAAAAAAACCAATGTCGAGGGGAAGGAAAACTAGCCCCCAAAAGGAAAAGTAACAAAACAGCCCGTAGCCCCAAATGAAAACAAAAGGGCCCTGTAGGGTGAATGACCCGTTTCCCATTTAAAAATAAAAAAATTATTCCGTACGCTGAACGCCATGAAAGAGAAAAAAATCCAAACGCATGTCATTGTCATTTCACATCCACTAAAAATTGGAAAAAAAAGTGGTCAAAAATTTACCCCAAAATGGTACAAATAAAGACTACACTTCAGCCCTTAAAAAATGCACCATCATTCAGGTCCATAGGTGAAAGAAAAAAATATATATATTGGTCATAGAAAATGGCACTGCGACGCAAATTTAAGAACTAGAGAATGTTTGCATAAGGAAAACCCTAAATATCGTATATACTCGAGTATAAAAATGTGCTGAAAAATCTGTTCTCGGTTTATACTCGAGTCACTGTCAGCACTCGGGCGCTGCCATGGGCCGGCCGCTGGCAGGGACACTTCAGTTGTATGCGACTCCTCAGGGAGCGCATATAGCCGATTCCCAAGTCATCCCACAGCGTCCGGGCGCTGCCGACGATCACTTCAGCTTTAGGCCTCGTTCACACGGCTTATTTTGCCGCGGATTGGCGCCGTACTGCGCGCCCGGGTTTGGCTGCATCGGGGCCAATCCGTGGAGTAATTACGGTAATCCACCCCCATAGAGAACGTGGATTCATCGCCCTCCCAATCGGGGAAACCGCCCCCGGGGGGAGAAAGTACATGCACATTATTTACGGTGCGGGTGCGCCCTAAACAGCGTTAGGGGCAGGGAGCCCCCCCCGCCCCGCTTTGGCCCCCCCCCCCACCCGCCCCTTATTCAGGAGGTTTTTAGGCAATCAGGCCACAAATCCGGAATAGCGTGGAGCGACACTTGCTTTAGGCGACTCCTCTGGGAGCGCATACAGGTGAAGATACCACTGCGGAGCAGAGAGCAAGCATCCCTGCTCTGCAGTGGACTCCGGATGGCCACAAACTTGCGGCTGTCCAGAGTATCCAGAACAGGAGGCGTGAGTATCATCACGCTGCCTGATGACATCAAGCTATACCCGCCTATACCTCCCTTGGGGGTTATTAAACTGCCTATGGGGGACATAAACTGCCTATATCTGCCTATGTAATTTTATTTGTATACATTTTTATTTTTGAAATTTAACAGTAGCTGCTGCATTTTTCACCCTAGGTTTATACTCGAGTCAATACGTTTTCCCAGTTTTTTGTGGCAAAAGTAGGTACTCGAATATATACAGTATTTGGTATTGCTGAAATCATACCAACCTGCACAATACAGATAACACACCATTTTTACCGTGAATGCTGTGAAAACAAATGCCCTGAAAACATGGCACAAGTACTTTTTTTCACATTTCAGATTTTCTTTTGCAGTTTCCCAGTATATTCTATAGTGGTCAATAACACCATTAAAAAATACATCTTGTCCCGCAAAATAAAAGCCTCCATATGCCTATGTAGAAGAAAAAGAAAATTTATGGCTCTTGGAAGGAGAGGAGTACAAAAACGTAGAGCCATGTTACTATAACCATGGTCTCGCCATGCTATTTCACAGAGCCACAGCCAGCTTCAGGCTCCCACTTTCTGTTTAAGCAGTGAGTGGATCTACAACAGTGATTGGCACATCAGCTCTGCTATTCCTAGCTGAGCCTGTTAGAGGGATATTAGTGATAGAGGTTTCTAAACAGTAGGGCACAAGGCTACCAAGCTCTGAAGGGTTTGCAGTTAAGAAACAGCAACGAGTGACACCATCCCGGCCACTGCTGGTACAGTTGGTTAGAGCAGAGAGAGTTGATCGGTAACCTAGGGATACTTGTGTACAAAAAGAGGGGATAAGAGAAGATCTGCTCTGACTGAAGAAAAGCAAAACAGCAATGTATTTGGTAATAATCTTTGTTTACCTTTCCCTACATGTTTAAAGTTAATCAATGAAACAGGAATTTTATTGATGTTATTATATTGTGGTTTTTGCTAATAATGGTGGTAACGCTCTGGGAGGCCTCGTAAAGACCACTTCAATGGCTGTGTCTTCTGTAGCTCAACGAATGATGGTATCCCTGGTTGGCAAACGTTTTTTTCCCCCAAGGCATGTTCACCGGCTTATTAAAGGGCCTATTTCGGTCCGTAATTACGCGCCAAGTGCGCCAATTTCGGGCGAAAACGGCCCATTCATTTTGGTAATTCACAGTTCTCATAGAGGACTATGGATTACGCTCCTACCCGCCGGCGAATCCCCCGGGGGGGAGATAATTCAATGTCCTTTCTAGCCGATACGCGCCGAGCAGTATGCTATGGCGGCGAAGTGGCCCGGGCCCCCTTTACCCCCGCTCCGCCCGCCATCGGCGTAATTGGGGGCCGTAATTACTGTGTCCCGCAATTAAGCCCTGGTTGAACATAGCCTTAGAGAAAAACTTATGCTAATCAATCATTTGAATACCACAGGCAATTGACACCTGGTCTCTGCTTTAAAAGACCCCACCTAAAGTCGTAGCGACAGGGTGGGTATAGCCTGGTAGAAGTACACTTTACTGCTTAGTGTCAGCCTTCTGGTGGCAGCATACCTATCCCCCCGAATGACCTTAGAAGATTAACTTTTAAAAACTTTGAATAGAAAAATGCTTTTTAATTTTCCAGAAATAATGTCACTTATTTAATGCAAACATTTACGTCAATTTACATATATCTTTTATTATACAGGCTTCACGTTTACCTGCTTTCACTCTTTATGTCATTTATAGTAACCACTGGTTCTCATGGGCATCAATAGCTGTTAGAAATAACTGTAGACTTTACGATGAGCTACTTTACTGATCTACTTACTTTGTACTAAACTGTTCACAAAAATTCACAAGCAGCTATGCAAGAAAATGTCTATTATTTCTACAATAAAACACCTTGATGCTAAAACAATATAATTGAAAATATAATGCCATTAACAAATGTGACAAATCTGGCTTAAACTTACTCAGACACAGCCTTAGAGTGCTGGCCAACTCTTAGATAGAACAGGCCTCTCCGAAGCCATGCCCACTTTGCTGTTCCTGCGCTTGCTCTTTCTGTTACACTTGACAAAATGGCTAATGCCGTGTCCTAGAAAAGGAAGCATGTTATATTATGGAAATATACATAAAAAGCAGTTCTCTATAATGCTATGTTTTAGGTTTCATTATTATATTAGATGACTCTCTGGGGACTTAAAGGGGTTTTATCGTTTCATCATTTGGCAGCCATTTACACTGGTTGCTAAAGAGAGCTCATGAAATGGAGGGGCGTATTTCTCCTCCCAGCAGGGAGTATCTTCTCTCTCTGCAGACACGCCCCAAAGTGTACAAGTGAGTATTCATTCTGTGTGAGCTGGTGGGGGAGAGATGGAGAGATTCTCAGCTGTCTGAGACTAAGGAATCATAGGACGTCATAAGCGAAGTGTAACTCAATAGTGTATATCTACATTTCTCGCTCTCTTACTTTGTAACAAGAATGGGCATTTGACATTCAGGACTCTGGGAAAGAAGGGTGATTTTTTTTTTCCTCTCTCTCTCACACACAGTGATATATCCTGCAGATTATTACACCTCTATAGATCTGCAGAACAAAACTATGCACTTTATCTGTTTGTGTTTGCATGGGACTGCACAAGATCTCTGTCTCTGCTGCAGGACCACTGATTGCTGTCCGTGAATGCAGCAAACCCCGCACACATCGACTGATTGATGTCAGTGAACGCAGCACACCCCGCACCGCACACGTCAACTGATTGCTGTCAGTGAACGCAGCAAACCCCGCACCGCACACGTCAACTGATTGCTGTCAGTGAACGCAGCCAACCCCTAACCCACACGTCTACTGACTGCTGTCAGTGAACGCAGCAAACGCAATACATCATGTGAACATACCCTAATATGTGCAGTTTGTGGTTTTTGTTTTGTGTGTAATGTATGCACAGTAATTTTTTTTTAAATTAAATATAAATTTTTATTTTGTTCGTTTTTTTATCATACTTCTTAGTTTTAACTTTTTTTTATCCCTTTAAGGGATAACTATTTTTACACTTAACAATGTATTAGCATACTCACTTATGCTAAAATTACATTCCGTGTCAGTATGACACAGGCTGCTGTTAGGGCAACACTCAGTGTACCTTGACAGCAGGTTAACTATACACACAGCTGTGAGACTATTCTAGGTTGCCAGGGCTGACTAAAAAGACACTCACAAATGTCCATTGGACACTGGGAATCCCAGTGACTCAATGGAGTAAGGAAATCCCCCTTGATCATGCCATGGCAAGTTAAAGGGTTAAACAGTGGGGATCAGAGAAAGCCATGCTCAGAGGTTGGTCTAGGGACTCAGCTGTTGACTACAGCTCCGTTCCTAGTGCAGCGCAAACTTCTTCGGAAGACAGCAATGTCTTTTGGCATTTCCATCAATGGAGAACATGCACCACCCGCCACATCAAAAGATAGTGAGCGATTGTTAAGGGGTTAAAAACATCAACATAGAGTGAAGGAAATAATTATTTGGTCCTTGGCTGATTTTGTAAGTTTGCCCACTGACAAAGACATGAACAGTCTATAATTTTAAGGGTAGGTTAATTTTAACATTGACAGATAGAAAATCCAAAATAAAATTCAGAAAATCACATTGTATAAATTATATAAATTTATTTGCATTTTGCTGAGAGAAATAAGTATTTGATCCTTTACCAACCATTAAAAGTTCTGGCTTCTACAGACCAGTTAGATGCTCCTTATCAACTTGTTACCTGCATTAAAAACAGCTGTCTTAAATAGTCACTTTTATAAAAGATTCCTGTCTACAGGCTTAATCAGTCAGACTCTAACCTCTACAATATGGGCAAGACCAAAGAGCTTTCTAAGGATGTCAGGGACAAGATCATAGACCTGGATGACGCTGGAATGTTCTACAAAACCATAAGTAAGACGTTGGGTGAAAAGGAGACAACTGTTGGTGCAATAGACATCGATTTGGGGCACCATGCAAAATCTTACCTTGTGGTGTATCCTTGATCATGAGGAAGGTGAGAGATTAGCCTAAAACTACACAGGGGGGAACTTGTTAATAATCTCGAGGCAGCTGGGACCACAGTCACCAAGAAAACCATTGGTACAACATTACGCCGTAATGGTTTAAAAGTCCTGCAGTGGCCGCAAGGTTCCCCTACTCAAGAAGGCACATGTGCAGGCCCATATGAAGTCTGCAAATGAACATCTGGATGATTCTGCAAGTGATTGGGAGAAGGTGCTGTGGTCAGATGAGACAAAAATTGAGCCCTTTGCCATTAACTCAACTCGCCGTGGAAACATTTTGGGGGTGTTTCTCTGCTAAGGGCACAGGACTACTTCACTGCATCAATGGGAGAATGGATGGAGCCATGTACCATAAAATCCTGAGTGACAACCTCCTTCCCTCCGCCAGGACATTAAAAATGGGTCGTGGCTGGGTCTTCCAGCAAGACAATGACCCAAAACATACAGCCAAGGCAACAAAGGAGTGGCTCAAAAAGAAGCACATTAAGGTCATGGAGTGGTCTAGTAGTATAATGTTGTACCGTGTTAGCCATAGAAAGTAGTAGAAGAGTGGCCTAGCCAGTCTCTAGACCTTAATCCCATAGAAAACTTATGGAGGGAATTGAAGCTCCGAGTTGCCAACCTCAAAAATCTTAATGATTTAAAGTTAATCTGCAAAGAGGAGTGGACCGAAATTTCTCCTAACATGTGCGGAAACCTCATTATCAACTACAAAAAACGTCTGACTGCTGTGCTTGCCAACAAGAGTTTTGCCACCAAGTATTAAGTCTTGTTTGCCAGAGGGATCAAATACTTATTTCTCACTGCAAAATGCAAATAAATATATATAATTTATACAACGTTATTTTCTGGATTTTATTTTGAATATTCTATCTCTTAAGGTTAAAATTAACCTACCCTGAAAATTATAGACTGTTCATGTCTTTGTCAGTGGGCAAACTTACACAATCAGCAAGGGATCAAATAATTATCTCCTTCACTGTATGTAAAAGAGTCATGTCTAGCAGTGCAATAAACCTGCGGTTTATTCCAGGTACACCGTGTTTAAGAGATGTGAGATTACCATGTCATTTAGCTCAACACTCAGATCCACCGCTTCTGCTCCTGATTCTCCATCATTGCGATCCAAGTCAAATGCTTTCTTATAGCAACCACGAGCCCTGGTCTTGTCACCAGCTACTTCTCGGTAGTAATGACCCAAGTAACAAAACACTTTTGACAAATAGGGGTCGAGTTTGGCGGCCTAAGCAGCAGAACAAAATGAATAAGAAATATAAAAGGACAGGCAATTAAAACAGCAAAGAAAAGTGTAAAATAGAATAGGCATATATAATATAGAATAGGAGTACAAGCATCAATACAAAAATGGTTAAAGATTATTAGTCCTGTAATAATGTGGTTTAATTGGCTTAAAAATTCATGGGTAACTCAATTTCAAGACTTGGGTTCACAGCAAATAGATGGAAAATCATGGCTCTCGTCTGATAAAAGGAGTTGCAAAAGTAAAATGTGTAAATGTAAGTTATTTAAATACACACTGTGTAACACACACAATATAAAACAGACAGACCTTGAACATATAAACTGGTATATTTATAGATTACTTCACCTTTACTCAATAAGTGTCAGGATATTAAGCAACAACGTACAGAGATCACCATCGCTCACATCTGTCCACATCACTATCTACTATCCTCGGATATATATAACCCAATTTCTAACTCCTCTTCTTGACGTTGGTCCTTTTATTCTGAGGAGTTTTGGGGGTCTAGGAGGTCTACCACCCATCACTCGAGAGTGTTATAACATGTTATGGCAATTTCAAGAAAAAGATCCTTATTAACTAAAAGCACATACCTTTGTCAAGCCCTACATTAGACCCTATTATGTTTCCAGCCGGTAAACTCTTCATGTATAAGAGATCAATTTCTTGAAAATGTTGCCATCTCTAGGACTATTATTGGATACCGTGAACTTTGTGACTTGATTTTTACCAAGTGTAATCATTATTTATCAGTAATAAACACAGTGTGCACGTGGTCACTTTTATACAGGCAGGTAGTTATCTACACCAGAATACAGCAGGGAACATCCTACTTGTAGTTATGCTATCTACCATACATGAAAAAAAACTTTGAGACTCTCGGTTCACATATTTTGATCAAAAGATGTTGAAGCTGCCCACGACTTTCAATGTGATCTTAACATCGGGCAGTCCTATGCTATCTTTACCTCTCAATCGAGCCAATCAGGCCTCTCACTCGGTCACCGACCTCCATTATTCAGAGAGAAAAAATAAAAAGCATCCAACCTGCAAGCTGCCCTTCTTATGACAGCCTGTGAGAGTGGGCGGGGACAGAAACCCAAATGGAAGCACCCCTTCCTTCCCATATAGGTTAAAATCAATGTACACCAAGTGTAACGTATGTTTCTGCACAGAAAAAAACATTTCTGAAAAAACGTATGCAAACCTGGGTGCCACTGGCAGGGCTGCGAAACACATATAATTATACATGTACACACACAGACCGCCGCCAGGGATTTCCACGTAGTGTATTATCCTACTTGTAGGACACAGTTTCTGCATTTTCTTTCTTTTTTTTTTTAATTATATCACTTTAATATAACATTCCTTGGATGCGATATTATTCATTATATTTATTTTATTCATTTATATAGCTTTGCTAGTCCATAGCGCTGTACAAATTATCATCATTTACAATTGTCCCTTCTCCATTGGGACTCACTATCTAAATTTCACATGAGCCGTTTTTGGAGTGTGAGGGCAGGGAGAACATACAACCTCCTTGCAGATGTTGTCCTTCCTGTGAGTTTAACCCAGGCCTTCATGCCAAGACCTGAGCTCTTGTGCCACCCATTTTATGCACTTTTGCCTCCTTTTAGACATCAACCTCCCTGCAGAATGTCACTGCATTTTCCAAAGCAAAGAACAAGCCACAGCAATGGCAACTGTGATGTAAAATGGCTAAACCACACACATCACACATCATATATATATATATATATATATATATATATATATATATATATATATATATATATATATTATATATATATTATTTATTACACACACAAAAGGGTTGATAAATGCTACAATGACTAGCAAGTTTAATAGATTTATGACAATCAAGTAAAATGCATTTATCTTTTATTTTATGGCTTTTACGAGGGCTACTCCAATACTAAGACAAAAGTACAGGGCCGGCATCAGCACCCAGCTTACCCGGGCAAGTGCCGGGGGCCTACATAGTTTTTCGGGCACACGGGAGGATCAGAGCTATAGAGCTACCTGAGGGGATTTATATACCTAAAAGTAAGGAGTTGCAGGAAAAGTGAGGATTCTAAGATATTTGTGTCCAAATTTGCAGTGTTGGCCAGGAGAACTCAGTATGGTGATGTGGACCGGATGGAGAAGAAAAGGGAAGGTGAACAACTCATCGTAGAAACGTCATCTGTGAGTCACTAAATGTACCTGAACTGTAATCACTTATATGTGTGCAAAGTGTAATGGTTTATATTCAGTAATGGTGTGGCGGTATTATTCAGTCTCTATATAGTGGTAATATGGGGTTATGGTGTGGAGGTATGATTCAGTTACTATGTGGTAATATGTGATGGTATGATTCAGTCACCATATGGTGGTGATATGTGGTCATGGTGTGGTGGTATTATGTAGTCATTATGTGAGGTTGATATGTGTTCATGGTGTGGCGGTATTATTCATTCAGACACTATGTGGTGGTGATATGTGTTCATGGCATGGCCGTATTTTTCAGTCACTATGTGATGGGTGCATGTGGTCATATTCTCTGTTGTACCTGCTGTTTTACTGTCGCCACGTGATTTGCTCCACAAAGGGGTCCAGTGAGGCTCTGTCACCCAAGAGCCCACAAAAAAATGGATCCGGCCCTGTCTGTATATGTACATATACATACACAGATGCATATACTGTATATGTATGTTTGTTTCTTTGGGTGCTCTGAATCCACAATCATTTGATTGCATACATGATGCTTTGTAAAACATCCTAAAGCATTCCTATAGTCAGTGTTACACTGACAAGCAATCTATTAGCCCTAGCAGGCAATTGTCATGCCACAACCTAATGTCAGCACCCTCTTTTTGCATCACAAGGGCAGTTACTGGCTGACAAAGGGAGCTGTGCTTTGTCAACCAAACTCCATAATATTATTACATATCATAGCGGAAAGGGGACACCATCAGGGTAAAGAACCTAGAAAGCACCCAGTATCAGGATGCTACACACAAAGCAATAATTTTAAGGTGATAGACTATTCAATAAAAACCATTTATTTGGATAAAATGAAGTTACCTTTAAAAACTGTGTAAGAGTCTTAGTTTTATCTTGCTTGTTTTCTTCACTCATAAACCAATACGTTAAACCAAGGTAGAAATAGTAGTTTGCAACATCGGGATTTTTCTTAATGGCATTATAGAAACTGAAAGAACAAAATAATTTATTTAATGGCAGAAACATGCATATACGTTTTTTTTCCACAGCCTATATAACAATTTAAAGGGGTTGTTTCACTACAAGGATTGCCTTTTATGTTAAAGAGCTTGCAAAAACAAGTCAGTTTGCAATATATGTCCATTACCAATGTCCAACCTATCCCTAGATATGCCCTCTTGTATGGGCTTCATCAGCTCCTCAGGTTGCTATAGCTACAGACCGGTTTGATCTCTCATGATAAGTTACCAGCAATGGCTGCTATAGCTACAGACCTGGCTTCTGCTGCAGCCCAGTAGAAGCCAGTAAACACACCCCTGAATTCAAAATGAAACCTAGAAAACAGGACTGAAATAAGATGAATCAATGAAGTGAGACAACCCCTTTAAGGATTATTTGCCAGGAACTCAGTAAACCATATTACCTTTTTTCTGCCTCTGTGTAGTTCTTTTGTATGTAATGAAGCTGACCCTCCAGAAAATGTGCTTCTGCAAACTCAGGATGTGTCTGTTGAAGTTCTTTAGAGATCTGGTAAAAGAAATACCCCCTTCTTTAAATATAATACAATTAACAGAGTGCAAAGTGATAAGGAGTTTCCACATTTCTTACCATATTATAGATGTATTATTTAGCAGTAATGCATGGCGAGAACAGAATATCCAAGGGTCAGACAAAACTCAACGGATAGAAGAGGATTATTTAGAAATAACAAATGCTATAATGTTAATGTTATATTGGGAATGATTTCATTATCTCTAAAAACCCTGATGCTCCTGAAGAGGAGTATAGAAACACACTGTTGTCTGAGTTAACAGGCTAGCCTTAATTCTGTGCTGCTGGCAGCACCTCTGCTTGCTGATCTACTTCTGCAAGCAAGGCAGTGGTACAGGTAATGCTATTCAGGGGTACTCACATTTCATTGATTAGCGTTAAACAAGTAGGCAAAAATAATCAAGGACTATTATAAAATACATTGCTCTTCTGATTTTGCTTCCCTTCAGAGCTAAAACTTTTCTCATCTCCTGCTTTTGTACACAATTGTCCATAGGTCACCGACCACCTCTCTCTGCTACAGCAGTGGCTGGGATGGTGATGTCAGTACCTCCTGTGTCTCATCAGCAACAAAACACAGAAGCTTATTTATGTTTCTTACTTACCAAATTTAACCCTTTACAGCTCTGCAGCCCTCTGCCTTGCTGTTTAAAGGGGTTTTGCCAGGACATGCCTGATCTGCTAAGAAACAATTGTAAACAAGCCAGGCTGAGCTGAGACAGACACAGCCAGAGCACAGAGCCATGCATAAGGGATCATGTGAAATGTTCACTCAAATAATCAAACTACAACTAGTGGATTCTGTATACAAAAGACAACAGCTTGTCTCCACAGCAGCTTGAAAGCTTCTTCATGTTCTCCGTCATCAGGTAAAGCAGGGATCTACTCAGATAATCACACTACAACTAGTGGATTCTGTATACAAAAGACAACGTATTTCTACCCAGTGCCTTGAAAGCTTCTTCAGCTCCCTTTCATCAGATAAGAAGTGTGCTCTGCGCAAGCCCGGCCAGCAGCTCTTCAGGTCGTATCTAATAGAAGCTTTGAAGTAACTAAGGGCAGGTAAAGCAGCCTGTAGCTCTCTCAGACTGCAATTTTTGTAATCGCATATATTTAGAAAAGTGATTAAATACCCATTTTGTAGGATCCCACGTCAACATTACATCGTGGCAAAACCCTTTTAAATCATTCCATCAGTAATGTCCCTCTAACAGGCTCAGCTAGAAATAGCAGAGCTGATATGACAATCACTACTGAATCTACAGCCCAACCAAAAAGTGGGAGGTTGAAGCTGATGGTTAAAGGGGTTTTGCCACGATGTAATGTTGACGTGGGATCCTCCAAAATAGGTTTTTAAACACTTTTCTAAATATATGTGATTACAAAAAGTGCAGCCTGAGAGAGCTACAGGCTGCCCTACGTGCCCTTAGTTACTTAAAAGCTTCTATTAGATACGACCTGACAAGAGCTGCTGGCCGGGCTTGCACAGAAAAAGCTTCTTATCTGATGAAAGGGAGCTGAAGAAGCTTTGAAGGCACTGGGTAGAAGTATGTTTTCTTTTGTATACAGAATCCACTAGTTGTAGTGTGATTATCTGAGTAGATCCCTGCTTTATCTGATGACAGAGAACATGAAGAAGCTTTCAAGGTGCTGTGGAGAAAGCTGTTGTCTTTTGTATACAGAATCCACAAGTTGTAGTTTGATTATTTCAGTGAACATTTCACACGATCCCTTATGCAGCTCAGTTCTCTGGCTGTGTGCGTCTCTCTCTCTTTCAGCTCCGTGATTTGTTTACATTAGCTTCTTAGCAGATAAGGCACCTCCTGGCAAAACCCCTTTAAGAGCAGGTTGTGTCACAGAGGATTGTGAGAACACCACTTTAACCGCCATCAATCAAGGTTCAGAAAACACTTCTGGACCTCCGTTACACAGTTTTTGTGGCTTTTTTGTTTTACAAAAATTGTCTTTGTTGAAAAAACAACCGCTATCAGATTATTGGAGCTCATTCTCAGTTATGATCATGTTTGCAACAAAACAGTTAAAGAAAAAAAAAAAAAGATTAAAACATAAAATTGAGAGAAAGAAAATACAAAAAAATATGTTTGCCATAAACTATATAGTTTGACTGCAAGAAAACTAAATATGAAGCGTGTTTTATAGTTCAAATACACTGTGTAAACAATGTCCAAAAAGTACAGCCCTCATATGCAAATGACTCAGAAACAGGCATACCTTTGATGCTTCTTCTAATGATCCTTTCTTTAAATATACCTGGACTTTCAGGGCAATAACAACTGGATCATTACTTTTATTGGAAATCTATAAAAAGAACAAAACATGCAACATTTTAGTAGCATACAACGAAGAGTACATACCCGAAATGCGTCAGCTCTACACCATGTCTTTTTCTATGTATTTTTAAAGGAATGAAATACATCTTTTCTCCATTTTCCTCTTTGGTGCTGGTTCGCTACCATTTTGGTGTTCCTATATAATAAAGGGTATTCATTTTCTACAACGCTTTTTAATAAGTGTATGCCTGATGTCTGAATGCCTATAGACAGATTAATCAGATGCAATGGTGTGCATTAGGATTTATTGCAACCAATAACTAAACAAACCACACAGCTGTCCATACCTGGTCCAGGATTTTCATGATTTCCTCAGAGTGATCTACATCTTTGCATTGCAGCAAAGCCTGTGCTTTCAACCTAAGAGCACGATCCTTCTGTTCAGTGTCTCCATGAGATAAACTATCCTGGGACAGAACCTTAATAGCTACAAGAAAGGATTAGCTGAGTTATTATATTAATTACTTTAAAAATGTATATGTTTAAATTAAACACTAATAAATGTTCCTCACCTTGTTCACAGGATGAAGCAGCCTTTTCAGGATTGTGTATTTTTAGTTGAGCTTGTGCAAGAAAGTACCATGCACTGGGACACGAGTGCACCTGCTGGACTCCTGGAAAAGCACAATGGGGGTTCATTATTGTACCTACTGTTATTATGTGTTCAGAGCAAAAATCCCAAAAGAGTGTGCTTGCACTATGACAGGATTGTTCCTGACTGGCAATCCCTTTTGTTGGGATAACGCTCTGCAATTGTTCACTTTCACCCATACATCTGGTGAAAAACAAATAACTTAAAGAGTGTTTCCACCATGCAGTCTCACAGAGCTTGCTCTTCACAGCCAGCTTCAGACTTCCACTTGGTGGTCAGGCTTTAGGTGGTTGCGCAATAATGAGGATTAGCTCATATAGCAAGGTAGATGGCCAAAGAGTTCTAAGGCTGTCTACACAGCATGAAAAAACGATCATATTTTCGGC
The DNA here is from genome assembly GCA_025379985.1 of Phyllomedusa bahiana. Classification (NCBI taxonomy): domain Eukaryota; kingdom Metazoa; phylum Chordata; class Amphibia; order Anura; family Hylidae; genus Phyllomedusa; species Phyllomedusa bahiana. The sequence goes on along the minus strand of JAODAL010001191.1, from coordinate 54,919 downwards.
GGTTTTAGGATTCTAAAACCGCTAAAAAAATCTGATGGTTTTGCGTGCCCATAGATATTAAGAGAAAAAACAACCCAAAGTCTACACAGTTCCTTTTATTTCCAAATAGTTTTATGGCTCTGGCATATTTAGGAACATGTTCCTAAATACGCCAGCACTTTGTCGTCTGTTTCCCATACAATCAATTGTATGGGCTGATGGCAAAAAAACAAGAACCGACCATAGTTTTTGACAATACAGTGACAAAAATCACGGTCGTGTATCGGATAAAAAGTAGTCGACTTTCGGACGGTTTTTGTTCGATGCGGTGTGGATCCAACCTAAATGGTTAAAGTTTGTCAGTAAAAAACATAAACATGCTCCTGTGTTGCTGATAGGAAACAGCAGGGAGTGATGTCAGCATTCAACCAGAGCTGCTAGAGCAGAGACCAGTGGTCGGAAGCCTAGGGAAGCTTGTGTACACAAGCAGAAGCTAAGAAATGCTTTAGTTCCGAAAATAAGCAAAATCAGAAGAGCAATGAATTTGATAGTAGTCTTTATGTAACTCTGCCTATTTTATTTTACAAAGATTTTACCTTCCCGTCTTGTAAGAGCCGTAATTTTTAAACTGATTAAAGTGTTTTAACCCTGTGGCTGCTGGATAGCAGTGCGTTAGTGTTTAACCCTATGAGTGCTGCTAAACAGTCTTTGTGTGTACTGGAGTCCTTCCCTCCAATTTCTTTTCTTTTGATTATTAAGAAAGGTAGTGGCAGCAGATATTTTGTGGTGTCTGGACTGTTTGGGAGTGTGATTTATGCTTAATTTGCCACCAGAGTGAAAGGTGAGTGCAAATAAATCAAATCCTTTACAGTGGCGCCCATGTCACATGATGGTAAGTTTGTACACGACAACTAGGAGTGGATAAAATCTTCTTTATCTCCTGACAAAGCAAAATAAAAAGAAAAGCAATGCATTTGATGATAATCTTCAATTATCTTTCTCTACATGTTGAAAGCTGATCATTTAACCTACTTTGTACAGATGTGGGCCAAATACCCTGTCTACAGATAGGTTTCTCGTGCTTTTAGAGGAGATTCTGGTTTGCCTAATAGAACATAGTTTTCTTCCTTCCAGAGAAGTGCTAACTTGCATTGTTTACATTATTGGACACACAGAGATATAATTTTACCTCGAGAAAGTTTGTCAGCTGCCATGTCATACTTTTTATCGTGCAGATCTTTCACACCCATTCCAATGAGACCAGGACCATTAGATGGCTCAATTTCAACTAGTTTATTGTAACACAAGATTGCTTCTTCACCGACATCCCCTGTGATAAAGCAACAGAGAAAAAAAAAAGGATTTAAAAAAAAAAAAAAAAAAAAAAAAACTGATTTGAATCGGAATGCATTTGCATGTGCAAGTCATACAGCAATAAGGGAATTCATACTGCAGACAGAAAACATGCTTTAGCCGCACATAGCAGTCTAGTGAGAAGGAAAAGGGAGGAGAGGCAGAAGAGACACACAGAAAAAGTGTTTTGCCTCAACTTATTGCTGAAAACGTACTGCTGTCTAATGTCTCCCATGCTGCTGCTTGTGTGTATGCGAGTCTCCTGCTTTTACTTTCTGCTATCACTCTTTATTTCTACACGCTTCTATAGGCAGCTGCAACCTGAGCGGTCAGTGAAGCTAAAGCTCCTATCCTCAGCTCTATGGATTTCTGAGTGACTGAGCCAATAAGAATACAGGAGGGGGAGGAAGGAGGCAGATAGGTAAAAAAGAAAAAAAGAAAGCATTTTTCTGTAAGATATTCAGCATCACAAAGTTTCTTATTCACAGGGATGTGAAAACAAGCGCTACAGGGCTCCTGTGCAAGCCCTAGAGCAGCAGTCCCCAACCTTTTTTTCACCAGGGACTAGTTTTATGCCTGACAATTTTTTCATGGAGGGGGCTACCAGGGGTGGGGTTATCAAGTGCATGGTTACGGAGTGGGTTGGAGGTTTAGAATGACACTCACGAAAAAAAAAAACACAATAAAAGTGTATACCATGTCATTTAGGCGTATAAAATAGGGTAACTAGCATTATATAACTGCAGAATGATTGTCAGCTCTATGGGTCAATATTATATAATATAATGCTGACCCACAGAGCTGACAATGAGTCTGCAGCAATATTGATCAGCTTTGTGGGTCGGCATTATATATGTATATAATATACATATATAAATCAGCTTTGTGGGCCCAATTAGGTAGATAAATACAGTACAGACCAAAAGTTTGGACACACCTTCTCATTTCAAGAGTTTTCTGTATTTTCATGACTATAAAAATTGTAGATTCACAATGAAGGCATCAAAACTATGAATTAACACACAAAAGTGTGAAACAACTGAAAATATGTCTTATATTCGAGGTTCTTCAAAGTAGCCACCTTTTGCTTTGATTACTGCTTTGCACACTCTTGGCATTCTCTTGATGAGCTTCAAGGGGTAGTCACCTGAAATGGTCTTCCAACATTCTTGAAGGAGTTCCCAGAGATGCTTAGCACTTGTTGGCCCTTTTGCCTTCACTCTGCGGTCCAGCTCCAAGAGGTAGTCACCTGAAATGGTTTTCACTTCACAGGTGTGCCCTGTCAGGTTTAATAAGTGGGATTTCTTGCCTTGTAAATGGGGTTGGAACCATCAGTTGTGTTGTTCAGAAGTCAGGTGGATACACAGCTGATAGTCCTACTGAATGGACTGTTAGAATTTATATTACGGCAAGAAAAAAGCAGCTAAGTAAAAAGAAACGAGTGGCCATCATTACTTTAAGAAATGAAGGTCAGTCGGGTCCAAAAAAATTGGGTAAATTTTGAAGTGTCCCCAAAGTGCAGTGGCAAAAACCATCAAGCGCTACAAAAAAAACCCTATATGAGGGGAAAAACCCCAGGAAAGGAAGACCAAGAGTCACCTCTTTGCGGAGGATAAGTTTCCGATCACCACCCCAGAAACGCAGGTTTAAAAGCAGCTCAATTAAAAACCCGGCCAATGCCCACAGATTCCTACAAAAACTGTTAAAAAGGACGGTGCAGCGGGCCTTTTGGAAAAAAAGCTGCTAGGAAACCCAGCTAATGACGGGGAACAAGAGGAAGAACTTTTGGGTAAAAAAAACAAGGAATGGCATTGACCCCGTGAAATCTGTGCTTTGGGTTATATCCCAAAATTTTACATCTTTGGTTTCCAAACCACCCTGTCTTTTTGCAGAAAATGTGAACGAATGGACTCTACATTCTGGTTCCCCCGTGAAAAAGCCCCCCCCCCCCCCCAAGAAGTGGGTTTTGGGTGGGGGGTGCTTTGGGGGTGACACGTTGGGGAATTTTTTTCAAAAATTTTGGGAAAGGGAAAACGAACCCGCAGGTTACCCACCCCTCAGGGCAGCGCGCTATTCCCCTCCGGTTTTTGGTTTTGTTTGGCCATCAATATTTTTCCAACAGGACGACCCCAAACCCCAAAACCCTCCAGGCTTAAGGCTATTTGACCCAAAAAGGAGATGATGGGGTGCTAAGCCAGATACCGGCCTCCACATTTACCCGCCTAACCCCAATTGAGAATTTTTTTGGTGGTACCGGAAAAAAGTGAAGGAAAAATGGCCAAAAAGTGCTAAGCTCGCGGGAATTTTCCTTCAAGCCTGTTGGAAAAACCAATTCAGGTGACTCCCCCTCTTGAAGCTCATCAAGAAAAACCAAAGTTTTAAAACAGTAATCAAAGAAAAAGGGTGGCTACTTTAAGAACCTGAATAAAGACATTTTTTTCAGTGTTTCCCCTTTTTTTTGAATAAAAATTTCCCCACATGTGAATTCATATTTTTTTGGTCCTTCAGTGTGAATCTACAATTTTTTTATAGTCATGAAAATACAAAAACTCTAAAATTTGAAAGGTGGTCCAAATTTTTTGGTCTGTACGAGGTCCCCAAGGTAGACAGATCCCCTTTAGGTGGGTATATGGGCCTACCCAAAGGTAGGAATTTAGACCCTAGTAGGTAGTTATATAGGCTGCCGTAGGAGGGGGGTGGGAATAAAGGGCCCTTATGCTGGAAAATTTTAAAGGCTCTCTTTAGGTAGATAGATAGTCACACCGTGTATGCAAGTCCAAAGTCCCCCCCCCCAGCAATCATTGGGTATGAAAACCATCTTAGGAGATATATACTTAGATCCCCCTTAAATAGTTTTATCCCGAGATTTTTTTTATTTTTATAGCGCCATTATTCCAGGGGCCGTGACATTCAGGGGGTTACAACAAACATAAGTCAAATTTTACAATAATGACAATCTGTACTAACAACAGTAAAAGGGAGAGAGAACCCGCCCCAAAGGCTTACAATCACAAGTAGTTTTTACATGCCCCCTGTAGGTAAAAAGGGTTTCTCAAAAAAATGAGAAAATTAGCAAAAATTTTTTTTCAGTAACTCAATTTAAAAAGTGAAAACTCATTACAAACAGAGTAAATTTTTCAAGTGTTTAGTTAATATTAGATTATGGCTTTAACCCAGAAAACCCAAAATCAATATCTCAGAAAAATTTAAATTAATTAACCCCAAAAAACCTGCAAGGCTTCCCAAGAGTTTTTAAAAAAAGGTCCCTTTTGTCGGTTCAAGGGGACAGAATACGGGAAAAAACTCTGAATTGAATAGTGCCAGAAGGCAATCATTGACACCCCCCTAAGGGGGAAGCCACAAAAAGGTCACTTTTAAGAAGAAAACGTTGGGGGACAAGAAAGAGCAGGATAAGAAAACTACTCTCCCCCTAAGACCTGCCCCGCAATCCCCCTTAAACAACAGGAGAGAGCAGCAAAGGGGACCCTCCTCCCCCTTCCACCCAAAAACCCGGAATCCTCCAAGCAATCTTCGTACACCCGATCAGAGAAAACCCTTATTCAACCTCCAAATCCAGCTCAGGGAATGGGGATGATGGAACCCCGCCACAGGGTTCACCACCAACACCAGCTGCACAACACCCACCTCTCAGGGAAGATGGACCCCGGGACCCCCGCAGTAGGCTCTGCAAATGAAGAACCTCCCCAAAAAGGACAGACATATGAGGAGGAGACCCAGTCATGTATCATCTGCATGACAGAGTAAAAGATGGGAGAGCAGGTCACCGTGCTTCCATGCTCCCAAAGCTTCCATCAGGGTCGTATCTATGCCGTAACCACTGCTTCCAATGAAGTGAAGGTTAGGATGCTGACAGAGGGAGAGGTGATCTTATATTCCAGCCCAGGTAAGGAAACTTTACATTCATTCAGAATTTATAGGTTTTAAAGATGGGAAAAATTCACCCTTATGTTCCTGCCATTCTGGTCTCTCTTTAGTTTACCATTAGCTTTGGCCAAAACCTCACCAAGCATGAAGGGCTATGAATGGAGACATCCCAAAAACACCGGATGGTAAGTCACATTATCCCCTCTCTTCCTTCCTCTCTATGAGAAGTATATCACAGGGAAAATAGAAATATTCACCATTTCCTCCTCTTTCCAGAAAGAAGCTATAAGTCTGGAGAACAATGAAAAATTGGATCAGGAGAAGCTGGACTTCAGGTAAGAAGATATTAGAATTTGCCCTCTTAGGGGATATTAATACCAGGCTGATTTCCTGGACATATTTCTGTGACTATTCTAATCATCTGGATGAGGCTTGTAGAAATCCATTGCTGCTGCAGGAACATCACCATTCAGCTGAATAGAACTGATCAGCCTCAAAAATGTCTACAACACATCTGCTGCCTGTGAATATTTCCTTAATCAGTTTATTTGTAGTTACTTTTTCTCATGAATCCAGAGATGGGGTGTCATAATGTGATCTACTTCTCTTTACAGAAATCTGCAGAAAGTTCCAGGTCATTTCCCTCATCATTAGTGAATTCCTCATCTGCTTCATAAGGACAATGGATACATCATGTGCAGTGATCCAAACAAACGAAGAGGAAGTCCAGCTCAAGACCAGGTAGGTAGAAAATATGAAGATAGCCTTTATTCCAAATGCATTAAAACAGAGTCGACATAACCATGATGTAGTGTGGTAAGAAAGCGCTAACGCGTTGGAAAATAAGGAATAATTTTCCGAAACGCGTTAGCGCTTTCTTACACAACTACATCATGGTTATGTCGACTCTGTTTAATGCATTTGGAATAACGCATCTTCATATTTTCCACCTACCTGGTCTTGAGCTGGACTTCCTCTTCATTGTTTGGATCACCTGAGACTCGTTTCCAGTCTATCTGTGCACGTCCAGGGGTGGAACACTGACTGTGAGCTGGCATCCTTTTCGTTTTATATATTGTACATCATGTGCAGTGATCCTGATAATAGCAGCAGCTCCTGACTCATCATATATTCCATCCACCGGCAAATAATTATTTGTAATAAATGTTATTTGCCATCTTTATATCTGGTTCTTACTTGTTACGGTCTATAATGATATAATTAGGAGGGACATGTATGAAGGGGGCTGCGCCAGAACAGCAGTAATTTTTGGGCAACAGCACCGAAATCATGACCCTTAAATTTGGGGATACTTAGAACCATACATGGAAAGGTGAACGCCGTAAGCAGTGGAGACAGCCAGCTGCGTCTCCTAAACAGATTTAAAACATATAATAACTGCAATTCTGCATTAGAATAAATGATACAGCTAATAAGGACCCTAATACGAGTAATATATTTGAGTCTATTAATAGAAGGGTGCTACACCTAGCAAAAGAAAGAAAATATAAAGAATGAGTAAAAAAAAAAAAAAAAAATAGAATACCAGCTATATAAGACAATGAAAAACCAAGGACCATATTTGTGACCCACTATCAAGTCCATTGGAATTGATACTGAGAATAATAGGGTCAAAGTCAGCTTGTCAGGCATGGCAGCTTTGTATCAAAAAAGAACAGTACCTCAAATGTTTCAGATTGCAGGGTTTTTCGTTTTTTTTCGAGTAAAGGATTTGCATTCTGCTGCCAATGCTTCATATGTGGGAGACTATGGTATGTAAGAACAGTCCAAAGAGCACAGGGACACAGAACTGCCATTAAGGGTAACAGACAACTGTAAGGGGAATCTTCATTAGTATTATCTTCTTTTTTAGGTTAAGACTGAAAGTGGTGGGTGAAGTCTAAACAATACAAAAAATAAGCACCACAATGACCAAATTAGGGTGCTGCAACTCTCTCAGGGACATGAACAGCAGCTCTATGCAAGTAAAAACTGTGCACAAATAATATCATAAAGAAGTGTGAAATGTATATAAATTCCTTTTTGAGATCACAGCACAATGAAAACATTGAGGCTGTAATTAATCCCTTGCCATCTTGACAATACGTAAGGTGGTCATCCCTAGGTCCATTTATAAGTAGCTATGTACCAGGTACCAATAGCAAAAAAATATAGAATATGCTCAACTCCTCAAATATAAACCATCAATTCCGATGTGCCCCCAATATACACAAAGATAAAAACATAACATAAAGACCGTAAAGTTCATCAAATAAAAGTACAATAAATAGAAAGAGACCGTGGTGCTAAAAAGGGGAAAAAGTTATAAAATTGGAAGAGAATAAACCACTAAATCCAATGCAAAGATAAGGTAAAACCATGCAAAGATGCTGGGAGAGAGTGTAAACTTAGGTCTTGGAGCTATGAGTAAATAAACCCTACACATATCGCTGCAAACACACAGCTTCCTCACGGGTGACTTTCTCTTAATCTTCAATATAATGTGGCAAGTCTACCATGATGGTAATTTTGCTCTATTACAGGAAATATCTTTTGTCGCCATGCTACCTTTGGTATACTTTCTTTTTCTTTGACGAACTGCACTGCAGAGACAATATCTGTTGGGTGGAAGGGATTGGTAAGATTGGGGCCCAGTGTTTCTATCAATCTACTGGTTTTGCAACCAAGTGCTTTAAAGGCACAATTCGCAACTAAAACTGATTCATGGACCAACCCTAGGTTGCTCCTCCTATGACAATTTTCTGTCATCCAGGTACGTTGCTATGTCAGCAGTTTGTACTGCATGCTCTAGCACTTGTATACACAGAACATGAAGTTTAGGTTTGATGGCAGGACAGGAAAGGGAACAAGAATGTGCAGAAATAAGCGCTCCCGAGAGCCCAACCACTGCAGAAGCATGCTTAAAGGAAACAATGTCAGCACTCTACCCAAATAAATGGCAGCAAAACTTTATTGTAGAATAGTAAAATTCAGTGGTCCTTGGTCACCAGGCAGGAGTGATAAGCACTTTATATTCAGTGTGTTGGACTGTATAAAACATAATGCAGAAGAATGTACTTTTGCACAAGCATGGCCATCGCTGCAGGTTGTGATGGGGGTAGGGGGGAGAGCGGAGTAAAAAACTGAAAATTGAAAGTCCTAGTTTTCTCTGAACGCACATTAATACAAGGAAAGTCGTATGTGGGCTGTGTAAGCAGGACTTGCACTGTCACTTAAAGCGGTTGTCTCACTACAAAGATCATATCTGTAATGATGGAGACAATAAAAATAAACACTTTTGCAATTGGTTTGTATTACATAAATCATTTAGTATAGCAGCTAATCTGTCCAGAGCTAAATCTGAAGCCTTGGGTCGGGCCACACACCCTTTTCTGTGACTGGCTGCCTGATATTTAGTTCAACCCAGGTCGGGACATCCCCCTGTGCAGGGACACACCCCTGTGCTGTGATTGGCTGCCTGAATTCTTCCCTCTGAGCTGTGTGAAAATGAAACTGAAAGTGGCTTTCTGTGCTGGCTGTGTCTGTGTCCTTGTGGTCTTTCACCCTCTTTAAACTGTGTAATAATGGCTGCATGAGCTCCTCTCCTAGTGACAGCTGTATGTGAAGAATCTGGGCAATTACTCTTTTTTTCTGCCAGATATAACACACCCATATAACACAGTCTTATACAGTCTATTCCTCTCTACCTCCTGCCTGATAACAGAGGAGGGAGCAGAATGCATTTCTTACATTTGTTTCATCATTTCAGGTTGTATGTATAACTGTTTATACTAATGCAGGTGTTCTGCTTACAAGGAGCCTGTGATGAAGGTGACAGCTCTACAGACATGAGAACTGACCATTGCAGGAGGTCTGCAGAGCTGTGACATCATCATTCTGTGTGAGCAGTGAGAGAGAGGATGTCACCAGTCTTCAGTGAGGGAAGACACATCCCTGCATTTGAAGCTGTAAGAGAGAGAAAGCTTAAGATGCCTATGAAAGCCTGCACTGAGAAAACTCCTTTAAGGAGTCCTATCAGTATTCTTTGTGTTTTTTACTCAGAAATCCTGTTCCAAATCATAGCTTCTCTCCCAACACCACATCCTGTTCTCAGATAGGGTAGCACAAACCACCGGACAGGTTCCCTTTAAGTTCTTCCCAGTGGATAAGATAGGCAAATATTTTAGGACACATACAGGTAACCAGAAAAAAAGAGAAATATAACTCGCTGAATGTTCCCATAGGAAAATAAGGCGGACTAGCATTTATTCCATCTTGTAAATCACAACAGATGCAATTTAATTAGCTAAAATAACTAATGCCATATGGGCATATTCTCTGTGTATACTGTTGGCCCATGACATAAATGAGAATGTATGATGATACATACAAAAGCCATATTACTCAGTGCTTCCTAATCGTTCTTAATAAAAAAATAAATACATATATAATGAAAATAATGTGCTACATGCTCCTGGTATTACAGATTCTCCTCAATTAAAAATGCCACTTATTATGAATTCAGCTCTTAGACTAAAAGACTGTCAGCTGATTGTCTTAATGGGACAGATAAACCACAAAGGACTTTTCTGAATGGCTCCATTTCTGGATATATTATTTCCTATGATGAAGTATAACTATCTGACAATCAGCAGTGAGATAGTGGAGAGGAGCTATAATGATGGATCTTGGTCTCTGAAGTCTCTTGTAATGACTAATAGTAGAAGAGCCGTATGTGGTACATCCTGCATGCCATGCACTTCCTGATAAGTGGACAATAATATGCACCTGCTTTCTTTGCATATCATTCTACACAAACTCAATTACAACAACTGTATACAAGCCATGTGTGTGCAGAAAAACATATGGCCTTTCCTATTGTAATGCTAAAGGAAAGATTTGGTTCTACACAGAAATTAAACCCCCTACTAATGCCCTGCACAAAACAATTAGATAATCTAAATGGGCAAAAAAATAGCTGGATAATGTATAGGTGCTCATAAACAAATCTGTATTGCGGCTTCATACAAACGGAGTTGGACAGGAGCATAACATGCACCAACAGAAATCCTTGGCACCCTACAATATTAATTTCACATGGAGGCATAAGAATGGTTTTTTGGTTGATGTTAGTTCTGGCTGAATGAAAAGATTTCCATTCACACCATGCATTTTTTTTTTAAGGCATTTTGGGCAATATGTGTGATTTTTGTCGCTTAGAAGGCAATTTAATTGCGCATAAGAATAGTGTAGAATGCGTCTGATTTATGAACCCAGACTACTTCAGGTCGTATATCAGGTGCATTCAAGCACAGAAACGACACTTCTGGCTCAGGTAAACCACTTTTTAAGTGGTTTACCTATCCCAGCAGTAATGCGCCTAGATTTGCCGTACTGCAGCTATAAATCTGTAGCTTCGTATTGTTCTAGTGCGACACGCCTCCAGCACGCCCCCCCCGAAATCAGGCGCATTACTAAGTGCCACGGGCGCTCTGTAATGCACTTGATATTGGCATGCGGGCGTTTTAACAATATAGTGAATGCTAGATTTCGGGCTGAAAAAGACGTCAGACTTCTGGCACAGCCCCATTCATGCATGTCGCACTTTATGTGCATTTTCAGGGGATTAAACATTCAAAATGGTGCTAAATATTGTAAGCAGTTAGGAGTCATGTTTATTCTTAGACTATATTCACACAGAGTTTTTTCATATAGATTATGCATCAGAATCTGTAAAACCTGTTTCTCAAATTTATCCCATAGATTTCACTGGGATTCTGTGATGTAGATTACACATCGATTTTTCACACCATGGATTTAAAATCTGCAATGTGGGGAAAAAAAGAAAAAGTCACATGTCACCTACCTAATGTAAAAATCCAGATCAGGCAGCCTAGGCATAAATTAGCCATATTGAAATGTGGGTAATGTGAATATAATATAAGTAATTAGAATGGCAAAATCTGCTTCTTCAAAGTATATTTTGGATTTCGTGATGGACTTTTCCAACAGAAAAATCAGTCATGTGAAGTTACCCAAAGGTCCCAATTAAAATGCAAGACTAGGTGATATATATATTTTTTTTATTATCGTTTTCAAAGTGTGTTAAAAAAAGAAATGTAAAGTCTTGTAAGGAAAAGGCCTAAAACTCACTTGGGATAAAAATGTTTTAGTCAGAAAATTTTTAAGTTAATTAATAGCTAAAAATTGTAACAATTTTTTAACAATTAAAACTTAAAAAACAGACAAACAATTTCATGTGGATGTTACATCCCTCCCCAAGACTCTCCTGGCAAGTCAGTTTAGTAATTTTTGAATGACTTATAAAATGCAAATCCTAAGGTATTTTATCTTAGATCTTCATGTCCTACCACTCATCTGTTATACCTTCCAGAAATCTATAAATATATTGACATTTGGCTGTACCCAATTGGCATTTGTCAGTATACAGTCTGACATTTTCTAATCAGTTCTGACAGACTCAGACTGTGCAGGGACACACTTTGGTCAGAACAGTAAGAACCAGTTGTGAATTTATTCATCAGTGTTCATCAGAAATAACAGAGGAAAGCAGAGTTGTAAGAAAAGTTTCTCCAGAACGGTGATGAATACAAGTATTTACTAAAACACACATCAGGAGCGATACCAGGTTCTTATTACAGGATCATATGGACAAGCTTTGCAAGAATCAATTAATCCATTCAAAAGAAATCTGTTCCAGATATAGTGCCACTTTTTTCCATTGGTAATGTCTGGAACTGCAGTTTATCCCCATGTACATTAAAGGGGATTTATCGTTTGAGCTGCTCGTGCTGTTCTGCTAATTTTCTTAGATTGAGTTTGAAATCCAGGGGCGTGTTCTTCCTCTCAGCAGGCGTGTCTCCCCTCCCTTGAGGTGTGTCTCCCCTCACTGAAGAACTGTGACATCATCATATTGTTTGAAGCAGGGGATGCAGAGGGTTGTCTGGATATAACAGCTCTGTAGCCTCCTGCATGCTTATGTCTGCAGCCTTGAGGCTCCACAAGCTGCAGCAAGCACCTATTATATCTATTATATCTCTTAGTTTACACACTGAAAGCCAGCAGCTTTAACTTCTGTTCTAGTGGTATTCAACCAAATTGTACTGACAACAGGCAGAGACCTTTACTCAACTACAAGGACAAATGTCAGCTTCAAGTAAAGATCTCTGCTTGCTGTCAGTGATATGAGTGAAAACAGTGGGGGGAGAAGCAAATCAGCTTTGAGAGAAGAACCTGCTCAACCTGTAACTGACTTGGGCTGATGGTGTAACGGTAGAGTGTTGGTTTTACAACGAAGGGGTTTGGAGTTCTAGTCCCCTCACAGGGTATATTTTTTTCCTCCCCCTAAATTCTACACATATGTAGAGAGACCTAAAATATATATGTCAATCTCTATAATGATATATATACACATACATAGCTCCCCTATATAGTGTCCCATCCCCGAGAGTATATGCATTGTATCACATATGTTGGAAGTGCTTGGTGTGACTGTGAGGATGGGACACTATATAGGGGAGCTTTCTGTGTGTGTGTGTGTGTGTGTGTGTATATATATATATATATAAAATTATAGATGTCTACACATATATTTTCATATCTTTACATATGTGTACAATTTATAAAAGAAAAAAAAAAAAACGATGGGACTTGAACTCCCAACCTCTGTCTTGCCAAGCTGATCACCTATGCACTGCACTACACAAGCAGCTCATACAGACACAGTGTTGAATCCTTATGTTATACACTACAGATGATGACGTCATAAGGAGGCGGGGCTTGCATTCGATCTGAGGAACAGAACGCCCTCTTTTCAAAGTAGCAGCTTAAGGACTGAACCTGTGAGGAGGTTAATCAACCTCTTGGCAAAAGCCCTTTAAACAGGCAGTAATTGCCCAGATCCTTCCCCCTAGAGCTGAGATGTACATAGAGCCAGCAGACTCTGGTTTCACTATCGATTTTAACAGCTCAGAGGGGAGTAAACACAGAGTGGGCAGGCAGCCAATCACCAATCACAGCGCAGGGGGCGTGGCCATGACGTTTCCTGTCTAGGGGCATATCCCAACAGGCTGAATGAAATGTCAGCCAGCCAATCACAGTGCAGGGGGCGTGTCTAGGGCACAGGAATCGACCAGGGGGCGTTCTGACCAGCAACAGCAGAAATAGAAGACAGATTTACAGCGAAGCTGATATCTGCTAAACCAAGTGACAGAGGTAATGCAACCCAATTACAAAAGTGCTTATTTTTACTGTCCCCATAATCTGAGACATCATCTTTGTAACGATAAAACCCCTTTAATAGGGCAAAACTGCAAAAAAATACCCTTGACAAGAGTGGTGTCCTTTTTTCTTTTTTTTGTGAAATAAAGCAGATTCATTTTTGGAACCAGGATAACATCTTTTCAACACAGTTGAAAAAGAGCAAATTTTTCTGTACCCAAAATTAGGACATCAGCTAAGTACATACAAATTGAGGAATTTTGCAGAAAGATATCCCTTTTTCAAATATACATCCTACTATATTAAAGGGTTGGGTTTTGGTTTTTTTCAAAAATCAACATCAGATAAGTGTTTGACCACTGGGTAACCAATTGCTGCGACCATCACTGATCACAAAAACTGGGGTCCTAGTAAATCATTCCTCCTCACTGCACGACTGCAAGTCAGTAAACGTTGGTACTGAGTAATAGCTGAGCACGTCTGACTTTCTCCATCAGTCTCAAAAGGATGTGGGACTGATGTAGAAGCCTAGTAGATTAGATTACATTGTGTCACCTTTTTGTGAATGATTTCATTGACACGATTAGATATACTTGTGTTACTTTCCATAACTCCTATGCTGTTTATTTCCTCAGTAAAAATAGATTTAATAAAAATATTGACCCTAGGAAAACTCCTTTAAAGGTGTTTTAAAAGACTTTTAAAAACGTCCCCACCACTTCCCACTGCGCTAAAATAGTAACATAATCCATAGTTATCTCACCCATAATGACTAGCGCTCCAGTGTTCAGTGATTGGCCACAGCATCATGCGATGCAGTAAGGAACCGGGAGGACAGGGGAGCACTGGAGCTCTAGCAGCGGTGGAATGCTGGTGGTGGCAGAAGTATGAGTTAATTTTGTATTTAAGCACAGTGGGAGGTGATAGGGAGGTTAAAAAAGTATTGGAAAACCCCTAAAAGGCAATCTGAGCAATGGTTTTCATTGAACCACAACGATCAGAAAACTTACCAGACTTGATGTAATGCAAGCCAAGTACTTCTAGTGGATAACAGAGAGAAGGGTATGTGGTAGCCATGCTGTTACAAACTTCCTTCAATTTTGGCTCTTCATGTGGCAGCTAAGGATATAAAAGACAAGTAAACTATTTTGTATAGCGTTATATAGTAAATATGCTACATAAAGTCAGATGTGTGATAGAACCCAGACATCCTATGAACACCACAAGGTTAATTCAATTACTATGAAGCTGACCCTAGCTTAAGAAAAGGGATATTAGATTGTAAACCTCACAGGGTACAAAGACTAATGTAAGAGTACAAACCGTGTGGTGCACAGAAGAAAATGTTGACGCTGTAATGTACATACGACAGTACATAAATATAGGTCAGCGTCTGAGCTCCTGCTTGCTGCTTTTATCGGCCCATATTTTTGAAGGTAGGACATTTTCTCAATATCATATAATACATAACTTCTCACTAGTACTGGTTTAGCAGTGGGCATCTTCCTATCAATGTTGAGCATTTTTTCAGTCCTTTATGGATCGCAAACATTAAGCAAGACACAAAGGACCTCATGTATGAAAACTGTCTAGGTCTAAGGCCATGTTCACACGGCCATCTGCGGGACGTAATTCAGTCCGTAATTACGCGCCGGAGTGCGCCAATTATGGGCTGAATCCGTCCCAGTAACTACGGTAATCCACAGTTCTCATAGAGAACCATGGATTACGTCTCCTCTCCCTGCTTGGCGAATACGCTGAGGGGGGAGATAACTGACAGGTCACTTTCTAGCGGCGTATACGCGCCGCTAGCAGCGATTCTCTATGGGTCGGCGAGGTGCCGCCCCCCGCTCCCTCCCCCACTCCCGCCCCCATGGCGTAATTGCGGGGCGTAATTACATCCCGCAGTTAAGCCGTTAAGCCGTGTGAACATAGTCTAAGACTTTCTTTGCTGCCCATAGCTCCTCATTAATATCATACAGTGTTCTGAATAAATGAAAGAGGAGTTCTGATTGGTTGCTATGAATAACAAAGCAAGTCTTAGACCTAGACAGTTTTCATACATGAGGCCCAAAATGTTAACACTATTATAAAAGGCAAACCATATGAGATTGTGGACTTTTTACCTTAGACAAGCAAGCAATATACCCTTGACAAAGTGACTTATGTTCTTCTGTTGGTATCTCATCCAGATACGAGAGGGCATTTTCAAATGCATTTATTAGCTGTAATGAAAGCAGAGTGGTTATTCATATTATAAAGTCAGCAAGAAAATTGTGTCTAAATTTCTGCATGAAACTTATAGAGGCCTATGCACACAGCCTTTAATAGTAGATATAGTGAAATACGAACAACCAGAACACAGAGCATTCATGAAGTAATAGCCAATAATCTTAGGGTATGTTCACACAGCGTTTTTTAGATCCGTGTTTCGGACCCAAAACTGACCCAAACACGCATCTAACACTGTGCAGTGTAATTTACAATAGTTTCAATAAAAAATACACATCTGCGTTCAGACGATACGTGTTTTACATGCATCTTTGTGATGCGTCTTTCAGATCCGTTCAAAGAATTATCATGTCAATTCTTGATCCGTTTTTACGCAGCAGACGCCCTATTTAAAACTATAGGGTGCGATCCTGCTGCACAGAAAACACATCCAAACCACACTTTGGGTGCGTTTTTGACGCAGCGTTTTTCAATCCGCTTTTCGGAATAAAAAATGCTGTTTGAACATTCCCTTAGTATCTATACATGGAAATAGGAGTATGTTTCATGTTGAACCCATTTTTTTGATTTAATTGACTGTTAATGTATTTAAGTGTATTTCATTACAGCTACACTGTAGCTAGTAGAGCCCATTGACATCATGAAAAATTCTAAAATGTAACATGTTTCTACTATCCAAAGGCTGGTAGAATTGAAATCACTGACTCCATAGACTAGTTATGCTGGAGAGGGTGACACCATTTAATTTACTCATTCACCATCTAGAATAGTATTCTGTCCTCTATGACATATAAACATCAGTCATGAGCTGGGGTCAGGTCACCATCTATGACTGATATATACGTCACAATGGTATAGGTACTGCCATTGTGACTACAAGACCAGTGGCAGGAGCACAATTGGTACACATATGCAGGGTTGTTAGTTTAACCTCTTAGATGCCATGGTCAGTAGGGCCTGTGGCATTTAAGTGGTTAGCGATTACAGGGTGCTAATGGATTAACATGGCAACCAATGGCTTAATGAAGGTCTTCCAGCTTAGTGACCTGATTAAAGGGGTTGTCTCAGTACATTGATTCGACCTGTTTTCTTGGTTCCATTTTGGATTCAGGGGTGTAGGCTGCAGTAGAAGCCAGGTCTGCAGCTATAGTAACCAGTGCTGGCAGCCTATCAGGAGAGATTGAACAAGTCTGCAGCTATAGCGACCTGAGGAGCTGATGTAGCCCATACAAGAGGGGATATCTAGGAAGAGGTAGGACACTGTTAATTGACACATACTACAAAGTGACTTATTTTTGCAAGATCTTTCACTACAAGGATTGCTTTTTATGTTAGACAACCCCTTTAAGTCTTACCAAAAGGAAGGCCTAATAGGATGTCTGTTACTGTTATGTTGTCACAGCGTACTGAGCCAGTGATTAGGTAATCTCATGCTTATGTCCCATAATGTGTCTACACCAAAAAAAAAGTTAACAAAATGTTTCATAAAATAAAAAATAAAAAACATAAAAGTAAAATGGTTGTACTTTCACTCTTGTATTTTGCTTTATACCAAAAAATAAATGCCTCCTCCCCCCCCAGAAAAAAAACAAACATTAGTATCGCTATGTCTATAATTAGAACATTATAAAATTCATCAGGATTGTAATTTTGTGTAAAAGCAGTAAAACATTTTTTCACCCCATTTCCTGCCCCAAAACATGTAACATTTTTTCAATCCATTAAATGTACTACTGCTAAAAATACATGATACCCCTCAAAAAACAAGTAAATAATGACAAAAAAATGTAAAAAAGCATGGCTAGATATTATTGCGGTTGCAAAATAGTTGTGGTCATTACAAAATCATAATGTATTAAACAATAGCAACCATAGAAAGAACTTTGACGTAAACATACTGGAACTAACCATAATAGGGCACTGGAAAATTTAGAATTTCAACTACTAGCCTGTAGTAAAGTTAACGTTGTTTCCAATGGTCAGAAGTAGTATCTGGCTCTAAGGGTATGTTCACACGGGCAAATTTCGGCACGCATTGCACGCCAAAATCACGGTAATCCATAGTTCTCATAGAGAACTATGGATTACGCCTCCTCTCCCCACTCGTACAATACGATCGTATGGTACGCGTGGGGAGAGAAGTGACATGTCAATTACTTGCGGCGAATACGCGCCGCGAGTAATGCAAGTCAATGGGGCCAGCGGGCTGCCAGACTTCCTGCACGAGTACGCACTGATTAGCGCGACTCCCAAATCACCCGGCGTAATTGCAGCCGTACAGTACACGCCGCAATTACGCCGTGTGAACATAGCCTAAAGGTGCCGATACCAAGTGAGAGGACACATGCCCTAGAAGTAATACACAATACTTAGGGGGTTCTAACCTAGCCTCTGCACATGCTCTTCCCAATGTTTTAATCCATGGATGTGCTAATGAAAGTAATCCATCTGAAGTGTCAAATAAAAAAAGTGTTGAGGTCAGCGTTACCAGTTGTTGGGTCTCATTGTCTTGGAGCTCTATCTCCTCTCCCAGTAGCAGAGTCATCTTTTTCCAGAGCTGGTAAAGTTCTTCTTTTTTGACATCTTCATCCTCCTTCATTTTGATCAGCTGTTGCCATGTATTGGCAGCCTGCCAAGTAAAGTCATTGCAACACTTGTGGGTCCAATGGCACAATGAACATGCTTTGTGAGTATTTAATACAACCAAAATAGACAAAGCTTCACATCAAATTGCCACGCTGGTAAACATCATCATTTAAAACATATAACCAGGGTTTGACTGAAGGGGCTGCAGCACTTTTGCAGGCACCAATTTTTCCTTACTGTTAACCAGACACAGTACTGTACATTTGATAGTGGTTGTGCCTGGTAGAGCCAAACCCTTCTCTTTAATGGGTTTCCTCTGCAATGTCAAGTAGAGCCACTACCAAATGTACAGTGCTTTCTCTGACAAACAATGAAAGGGAGCACCATGGTCAGACAGGCAGTGGATTGGTGAGGGTGCCAGGAGTCAGAACAGATAATTTTATAGTTATGGAAACTCCCTAAAGCTTTTATTGTTTCTTAATTGTTCTTCTTTGTCTCTATCTTCCCTTAATATCTTTATAGGGGTTTTGACGCAAAGTAAAATTGATTAAATAATAAACATTTTCACCATTCATCATTATTAAAAATTCTGTACCATTCTTGCTTTAGCTGCTACCTTAGTGAGCCATGGTGTACAGTTCATCTCTAGAGGACAAGAGCTCCTCAGTCCTGGCCGTACATGCTCAGATATCACCTCTCCTCTCAGGCAGCTACTGTCAGTCTCTACCCTGCTTAGTAATCACACACACTCACTGCCAAGAGCGTGTTCAATCCCAGGTGCTGTCAATCTACTTCTGTCCTCTCTACTCCTTAGTAATTAGTCAAACAGGAAAAAAGAAATCTCAATCAGTTATATGCATTGAGAAAAAAAAATCCACCATGTTTGGTTCCTGCAAGGATTTGAACCTAGGACCCCTATGTTAGAAGGCAAAGGTGCTAACCACTCGGCTATGTTGTAGCTACTCACAGCTCTTTACATAAATAGACCTTTGTTTGCCTAGAATGAGCACACTGTGTGCAAATGCATGGTTATGTCAGCCTGCTGGGTCACATGATATGATTTTGAAACAAATCACACACACACCCCTTTTTGAACACACAGAAAGCGGAGGCAGAACAAACTAGGCACAAAACCCCTTATGACAAAACCCCTTTAAGGTACAATTACATTTCTTATACCACTGAATAGCCAATTATTACTATTGCAGAGGCAGACCAGGCAGTTTGTTTCTCACCAAAACATTTTAATCCACCGGAGTTGTCAAAAAGACTACAAATACACAGAACAATAAATTTCACTGAAAAAGCTCACCTGTAAATATTTCTTCTCCTGCTGATACAGTTCCACCAACTTTTTACAAACTTCATACCACTTTTGCTTGTCAGAACTGAAAGAAGTAGTAACAGTTTAAATGGATTACAGAACAAAAATTGAACAGCTAATTTTGTATACAGACATTATAAAAATATTAGAGGGGTCCCTCAAGTTAAAACGGCCTCGAAATACAATATCTTTACCCTACAATGGTCCCTACTCAGATATAGCATCTTAAAACCACAATCAGCATACAATGTCACAGACCGTTCTGATCTGCAGCTCATGTGATTGATGGAAGATCCAGCCAATTATCATGGATATTTTACTTGTAAAACATCTGCATTAGTGAAGTGCATGCAGTGATTGGCGGTCTAATAGCGCCTCTCTACAGTACAGTGCGATACTACATGTTCTGCATGTGTCGGGATGAGCAATTCTTTTGGAGTCCACGTGAGGGCAGCTCAGCATTTTTCCAGTACGTTGGGCAAATTGTGCAGGACTCTGATAAAGCTTCTGTCCCCAACATAGAAAAACAAAACAAAAAAAACATACCGGTGTTCCAGCGCTAATGCTCGTGGTGGTGTCTCCCAGTTGCCCGTTTTCATTCAGCACTGCAGTCAGCTCTTGACCACTGCAGACAATTGGGGGCTTCAGCGGTCATGAGCCATTCACTTCCTGAACAGTGATGTCAAGGACATGGCATGGTCAGTACAGTGGTCACGAGCCAAGCGCAGGAGATTGGGAGACTTCACCAGCAGCTGCAGCACTGGAACGGCGAGTTCAGAGAAAAATATGTATTTTACCAATGGCAAATTTTTATTTTTAAATTTAAAAAACCAACATTTCAAGCTTTTTTTTTGTTTTCCATGTAAAGACTTGCCTTTTCTATATTAGTTATCTGCTTAAATGTATTTAATCTTTTGGGTTATTTTGAGTTTAAAATTTTGGGGGCTGTGGAACCAGTTAATGTACTAGTTTTCCATAGTATGGTCTCAAGTTACAATAATTTTAGCTTATAATGGTTGTTCCAGCAACAATCTATATTGTAACCTGAGGGACCACTTTATACGCCTTTATATTGTTAATCCCAGGACAGAGTCAGCAGAGGGTAGGGAATTACATGGCAGCTCTAATGTGTTGCATGAGGTCTGTAAGCAACACTGTAGACACAGATAAGACTCTGTAAATGCCTCCCCTACCTCGCTCTGTGGTCTCTTTGGAAGGGGTTCTATATCGTCATTTGGTGGCGTTTGTACGGCTATGTCTACACAGCACATGAAAACGGTCGGACTTTTGGCTGTTTTAATATTTTGAAACCACTGAAAATGTGACCGTTTACACAGCCCATAGACTTTAATAGAAAAAACTACCTGTAATCTACACAGGTCTTTTTTTTAAAGCTTGTTTTCTGGCGCTGGCGGATTAAGGAACATATAAACGTATAATCCGCCAGCATTTTGCATTTTGCCGTCGGTTTCCCATGCAATCAACTGTATGGGCCGACGGCAGAAAAATTAGAACTGACTGCGTTTTTTTGCAAATACCGGGACAAAAATCATGGTCGTGCATTGGAAAAAAAATGGTTGACTTTCAGACGTTTTTTGTCCGATGCTGTGTGGAGCTAGCCTAATAGTCAACTGACAGTTTCGTCCATTTGAGCTCCAGAGTTTCTGTGCACCAGCATTAGAACATTCCAGCTTATTGAGCAATGAACTTGACTAATGAATGCCTCACAACTAGTCAATCAGTGGTACTGCTTCTCTACTTCCTCAAGAAACCTGGAAGTAAAAAGCTACATAATGCAGTGTGTCACTACCACATAACGAAACACAGCAGCGGGTCTATTTACTCTCCTCCTTCAGTTTGTGCAAAAAACAAACAAAAAAAAACTTAATTAAGGGTGCTTTCACACATTTTTGGTCCCTTTTTTTTTTAATTGCATTTCTTCACAGTAATTACACTGCCTTTATTACCAGCAAGCTTCTTTCAGTTATCTAAAACGTTTTGCAAGGTGTTACAAGTGAGTAATCAATTACTTTGTTTAGAATCTGCAAGACTTCAAACACAGTAACTGATTACTGACTTGGTTTAATTGCTGTGCAATATTGCAAGTGAAAAAATGCACCAAAAATACCTCAAAACCACACCCTGTGAAAGCACCATAAGGCCATGTTCACACGGCTTAAAATGGGCCGTATTTCGGTCCGTAATTACGCGCCGGAGTGCGCCTATTACGGGCCGAAAACCGCCCATTTATTACGGTAATTCACAGTTCTCATAGAGAACTATGGATTACGTCTCCTCTCCCCGCCCGGCGGCTAATTGACATGTGAATTACTAGCCGCGAATACGCGCCGTTAGCAATTAAAGTGTATGGGCCGGCGAAGTGCCGGCCCCCGGCTCAGTCCCCCGCTCCCGCCCCGCGGTCACACGGCGTAATTGCGGGGCGTAATTACGCCCTGCAAATACACCGTGTGAACATAGCCTAAGAAGCCAACTTCTCTAGTTGATTAGTCAGCAGAGACACAATAGAGAACATGAAAGGGGTTATCACTATCACACAACCCATTTAATGTCAGCTGAGTGTTAAATCATATCTATGCATGTCAGTCTATCTTTCAAAAGACGTGCAATCATGTCAGCATTAGTGGGAGAACCCTTCTGATCTGCATGGTACAGCTAAAAAGAGAGCTGTGGAAATAGAACACATTAAAAAAAAAAAAAAGTCTTATAACAAGCCCCCAAAGCTAGTTGGTTATAGTTTACTTTAGGTGATGCTGTGATTTAAAGGACCCAAAACAATGTTTAACAGTCTTTAGAGAGTAACCATTGTACCCGCTCTCCTTCAGGTCACTGTCAATGTCACCTGGGCCATCTGGCCAGTATTGCCTTCATACCAACCTACATACTGTATTGACTTCATACTGCTTTGCACTTTATGCAAATATCCAAAAACTAGAAATCTGTAACACAATTTGCAGACCGTTAACAAGAAAAGGGGTCACTCCTGTTTCTCAATACACCCTATCGGGGTCCTTTTCAGTCGACTGTGCCTCTAGGCTGAACCAAAGAAGTCACACCACAGGGCAGTCTATGTCATGCTACTTAGCAATCCCTCTCGCAATGCCTCCTGTACTCAGCTGTAGCCTTTCTTAGATCGGAGTCTAGCATAACCCAACCTGCCATGGCTCCCTTTGAGCCAACAGCCTAAAACTCACCATTTCCCAGGCTGAAATGCTCTAAACACCTTAGCGACATCACGTACAAAGTTCTGCAAGTTGCTTACTTCTGTGGCTAGACTCCCCCACCCCGCTACACAAAATGTGCAATGGATCCCTCAGGTCAGCTTACCGTCTAAAAAGGACTCTCCACGTCTTGCTCAGTGATGTCAGGATAAAAACCCTTCCCCACAGCTTTCCAAAAAGTTGTGTAAAGTGACTCACCCTGCATCACACAGTAGGGCTCCAGCCCATCACCTCCTCTGCACTGGACAAGTTTGTTTTTCCTCTCATACTTTCCACCCAATCCTCGTGGACAGCTTACCCCCAAAGACAATTGCACCGCATCAGCATCCTCTGCGGGCCAACCCCCGTTTACCATCTAACATCTAGACAAATCCCTCCTTCTGCCAAGGGACAGGACTTTTTGGGCCTCCAGAAATCGTCCCATCACCTACGGGAATTAAAGTGCTTGGCCTGATAAACAAATCACAGCATTCATCCTCTGAAATGGACAAGCACATTTTTTTCAGACAATAATGCACTACACCCGCAATGAAGGAAAGGGGAAGACAATCTAGTCATTCTGCAATGGAAACTGTTTTCCTCTCATCCAACAAATCCCTTAGGAGCAAAAAGAAACGCAAGAAAACTTGACTCTAAAACCAGACCACCCAAACCTTCACCCTGTGCCTTAAATACCTTTTTACCCAAATCTCAATTTTTTCCCCACCAACATTGTGGCACAGCACTGCAACACAATTGCACCGCCCACATACCCGTCCAAACCCCCGTTTCCCAATAAACATCCGGAAAAAATCCCTCATTTGAAGCCTACCATGACTGGTATGTGTGCCCCCGTTTACTGTTAACAACCAACCCAACGGGAATTAAAGGCATGCACCATAATACAAAACCAAGTTTTTCTTTCCAGGTAAAGCACTTTATTTTTCATGACTATAAAGGATGACAAACAGAAATAAAGAGATAAGAAGTCTTTCAAGGGAAAAAACTGTTTCTCAATTTAAAACAAACCAACAAAATGACTTGTCTCTACTTGTAAGAGGGGCACTTGTCCGTCTGTCCCCCACCAACTCTTACACATGAACATTTTACTTAAATATAGCCTAAAGAGGTCCTATTATCACATCATCCTATGGAACTTTAGAAGCTTCCTCTAATCATGTATGCACAATTACTGACATTAAATGCCTTTTTATACTAAATGTCCTGTACTTCAAAGGAAGGAGAAAATATGTATGTAATCATCTCACACTGAGAAAGACGGTACAGAAAATAGGGTGAGAGCTTTTAAAATCAGTACATACAAAGATGATGGATAATAAAAAAAAAACTGCTACTAGCGGTCCAGATCTACTTACAATTCTTCTGTATCTAAAGGTCAGGATAGAATAGCAACAGGTGAGTCACCACAAAGACCGAGCTGTGTCTTTATTAAAGGAAAAATGTAATTACAACTATTACATATTTTAAAATAGCGCTTCTCAAACTGTGATGTGTGGGCCCCTGCCTGGCAGAGCGGGTTCTTTGCTGGGTATCTGCAGTTCACATTAGCATAAGAAAAAAAGTGCACAAGAAGAGATTTTCAGAACCTATCCTTAAAGGAGTTGTCTCACTACAGGCTTTCAACCTATCTCAGTGTGTCTGGCAGCATAGGATTTTTGAATTCAGGGGCGTGCTTCTTGTCTGCCTCTTCTCCTCCCTCTTCCCCCCTCCCCTCAGCACACAGACAGCTCTCCTCCTCTGACTGCAGTATCTTCTATACAGTAGGGTGAGGGCGAGGGGGTTTGCTGCCAGAGTTAACCCTGTGTGCGCCTGCCTAGGTCTGCTGCCGGCTGCTCACTGCTGGATCAACTGCACTGTGCTGTGGCTGAGCTCTTGCTGCTCCTCTCCACAGAGTCAGGAGACAGCAGGGAGAGGGCTGATCTACGAGTGGCTCTGGAGCCAGAGGTCTGTGAAGCTGTGTATGCTAATAGCAGAACAAATCTCCAATATGCTTAGCATACAAATCTCCACGGACATCTCAAGCAACAACAAACAAACCCTGTCCTGTGCTGTCCTCTCATCAGAACAGACACAGGGCAGCTGTGAAGTGAGTTACTATAATCACGATGTGTCACTAATACAGCAGAGCAGAGAGGGATGTGAACCGTTCACATGCCCCCCTGATCTGTTCTATTAGCATAGCCAAAGCTCCACAGACACATCATGATTATAGTAACACTCTTCACTGCTGTCACATCGTACTGTCCACAGATCAGCCTCACCTCTGCTCTCCTCAATCTGTGTAGAGCAGGAGGGAGCAGGCACACACAGGGTAATCCAGGCAGCACAGCTACACAGACACAGATGCAGGGAGTAGAGCCCTCCCTCCCTCCCCTACAGAAGCATCACAAGTGGCCTCATACTGTGCAGGAGGGGCTCTGTGCTCCGACCTGTATTGAGAAGCTGATGATGTCACTAGCACTGGCAGCCAGTGAGAGAGAAATCAACAGGTCGATGGCTATAGTGATTTGAGGAGCTGATGCACTCCTACTACCAGGGATAACTCAAAATCAGTAGGACACTTGTAACGAACATATATTGCAAAGCTGCTTGTTTTTTAAAGATCTTTTAATTAAAACCCAATCATTGCAGTGAGACAACCCTTTTAACCCTTTGAAGCACCAGGCATGAAAAGGCCTTAATGACCAGGTATATGTTTTTAGTTTTTGCCTCCCTGCGTTTCAACAATCATAACTTTATTTTTTCTATTATGCAGTTGTATGAAGACTTGGGAAGTTGTATTTTGGGGGCTTAGTTTAAGTTTACATGTAAACTACTAAATTTAAAAAAAAATGGTTTGCAGCGTGAACATAAAGGGCGGCATGTATAAACGAGGCTGCGCCAGAATTCTGGCGTCTTTTCAGCCTGATATCAGGCGCAGCCCCATTCACTATAGTTTTAATTCACCCTCACACCAAGATCAGGCGCAATACAGAGCGCAAGCGGCACTTTGTAATGTCCCTGATTTTGGGGGCTGTACAGGAGGTGGGGCGCACTAAGCTACACATTTATAGCTTCAGTACCAAAATTCAAGGAGCATTACTGCTGGAACAGGTATACCACTTTCAAAGTGGTTTACCTGAGCCAGAAGTGTCGTTTCTGCGCAAGAATGCACCCGATTTATGACCCGCAGTTGACCAGGTTCATAAATCAGCCGCATTCTACACTATGTCATCCAAAGTGTTTCTCTGCCTTTTTTTTTTTTTTTTTTTTTTTTTTTTAACACCGTTCACATTTCACACTACATAACCTGTTAGATTATTTCTACAGGTTATTACGGTTGTGTGGTACTTCATTGTGATATGTGCAACTGGTGCTGCGTGGGAAGTATTTTAAACAAAATTGTGCCATTTCTCACTTCTACAAAAGGATTTTTTTTTTTTTTTTGTATTTTGGTATTTGCTTGACGCCTCTACAGTTTTTTGGCTCCACCATGGTATTTGTTTGTCACTGCTGGGGAAAAATTTGTGCCACACTTTGGTGATGCTAGGAATTACACAATGTGCTACATGGTGGTGTTTGTCTGCTGAGAGCACAGGAATCACTGTGGATTAGAAAAGAACTTAAAAAAACCTTGCTTTAAAGGATCATGTAAGACAGAATAAAAAAAGTAAAAGAACAAATGAAACCCAATATAATATCCTTATTTTCCTTTCTCCACTTCTGCCTAAATATATTCATTAATGACCTTACACATGGATTGCACAGTAGAATATCGATCTTTGCATATGATACTAGGCTCTGTAAAGTAATCAACAATAATGTTTTAATAATGGACATATATTGCAAAATAACTTGTTTTTGTTAGATCTTTAACATAAAAAGCAATCCTTGTAGCGAGACAACCCCTTTAAGCAGAGTCAAATGTCAAGAACACTGGAAAGTTGGGTAACAACCAACATAAGTGGACAAATCTAGGTATGTAGGATATCCTATCTGGATACATGTATATTGTAGCCAGATTTACATTTCAGAAATCTAGAAAAGCAGGGCAACTCGCACAATGTAAGGGTATATAATTCCACAATTGCTATTTTATAAGCAATTACACTACAATTCGGGTTACGAACGGCATAGGGACTGTAGGTTTGTTCTTAAGCAGAGTTTCTATGTAAGTTGAAACAGGTTCATTTATTAAATGTAACTCCAGCAAAGAAAAAATATTAATTTTTTCGTGCAGAGCAGTGTCAACACCACGTTTACATTTGTTTTTCTAACCGTGTCCCTGTTCAAAAGATTTCACCTTTTTGTCTCTCATGTGCTGCTGTGGCACGCTGGCACTTGTAGTTCCACAGCTACTAGTTGCTGTGGAACATGGAAGTACAAGTGCCAGCATGCTAAAACAGCACATGGTAAACACATGTACTAAGCAGCACCCATACAATTAGTACATGTGTGGTGTGGCATGCTGGCACTTGTAGGTTTACGTTTCACAGCATCTAGTAACTGTGGAACTACAGTGCTGTATTTTATATTGGAGGGGGCTAATGAGGGGCATGCGGGACTGGGAGCAGTAAGAACAGACCTGACATGCCAGGGCCAACAGCACTAGACAGGAGCAGTGTGAGGGAGAGCTGTTGTGCAGCCTAATGACAGAGGTTCCCAGTATAAAGCGGGTGGGGAGGAAGAAGGTATAAAAGATCTGCTGTACTAGCCAGAAGACGCAGTGGGTAGAGGAAGGCTTGAAACGTTATTATGGGGCATGACTCAGTGTGTGAATCAGCGTGCTGAACCACGCTTCATTAGTCTCCGTCTGGAATGCTGCAAGTCGGAGACTGCCTGTATATTTTTTTTTCTTATGTAAAAAAACATCAGAAAAATATTTTGCAGTAATATTTGCACAAAAACGCTACAAAAATAGAAACACAAACACATGGAAACAGCAAATATAAAACATACCTATTCCATGTGCGAATTTAACCCATAGACTTTCACTGTTCTTAGCAGTTATGCAAGAACCACACAGTATTGTAGTAATGAAGAGTATTGGCTATTTTTTTAAATTGTATCCCACATATTCGCTGTTTGACTGTGGTGGCTGTGTTGCAATTTACTATATGGTGTCCAGTTAGGAGCAGTACTATGCCAGTGAAAACATAAAGGGGCTACAGACTGTTTGATGTAAACATTGGTAAGGGTTCCTACCATTAAACCCTATCAATGTCAATGGTGGAAGTAGCCCCAAAAGAATAAAACAAGAAGCAGAACAATATTTTCACAGGTGTGTTATCTAAAAACATATAAACTTACCTTTTATAAAGGTCCAACAACTTTTGATACACATTTGGCAAATCTTCTTTAAAATCTTTTTGGTCGATTTTCTCATATAGGTTTACCAAGCCCTACAAGCAGCCATGAATTATATGTTAGTGATGTGTTAAGTAGATCCACCATGCTAAAGATAATACACGGAAACTTTTAATATAAAAAATCTCTCTCAAAATGACAGTCATTTATAGGGAACACAATATATACACAAATCTATCAATCTGCAGCAGGTGGGCAAGAGGAGCAGCAGCGTCAAATGTCCAGGAACACCAATCTTGCACATCATTGACAGTACTAGTAGACAAACACCGATTAGATGAAAACTGATTCATGAGAAGTAGTAAGGGCCGGTCACACATCAGTATGCTCTGTCTAAGGTTTCCTTCCAGGGACCATCAAAAAAGGTAAAGCAACAGATTTACAATGGGTCCATAGAAATCAAATGGGAAAATGTAGTCTCTTTTTGACTACATTTGCTCTATGTGTCACTGTACATGCTTTCTGGGCAGGACACAAAAACATGGCCTACCACACTTTTGTATCTCGCACATAAGCGTATACTGCCTGATAATCAATTGTAGTCCAAAATAGACTAACGTTTTCTCATTGATTTCTATGGTTCTGCTGCAGCATTTGGCAAGCTACTTTTTCTTGTAGCATGTTAATGGAAAACACAGATGGAGAGGGCACCACCTTGTGAAATGTCCCTAAAAATTAGAGCACTAGAATAAGGGTTTCTGTTACTACTTAAAGGGGTTGTCTCATCTCAAAGTTTCATAGGATGCATGAATGAAATTTAAAGCTGCTTTTGCTCTGCACTTTCCCGGTCAGCTGTCTGTAATTAGCATATGAGCTCCATGTATTCAGACTTCTCTGTTTATCAGTCTAGATTAAATAAATTACCTTCTCTGAGGTCCCGAGAAGCTTCTGAGCTAATGTAAACAGTAGAGTAGTTACAGATAACACACAAACTTTCACACTGCCGGCCCTGACCTGTGTGATGGCATCACTCCCTGCTATCAGATAAAACAGAAAGCAGGGGAAAAGGAGTACACAGGTCGGTCACTTGGGAAACCAGAGAGAGCCAGGAAGGTGATAAAATCATTTGTAGCTCCTTAACAAAAAAAAATGAACAACAAAATATATTTGGAAAACGTCTTCATTTAGTGTTCCCTACATGTTGAAACCTATTCTTTGTAGTGAGACAACCCCTTTAATGCTCCCCTCGGACAGGGTGGCATAAAACTGTTAACAGATTCTCTTAAATGGAGACACATCAACTGTTACCAATTTTTTTTTATTAAAACGCATTGCACTAACTGTATTTTTACAAGAATAAGGTTAATGCAGCAGTTGGTTTACTTTGTGCCGTGTCTCTCAGCACCGTCTTCCCTGAAGACCCAAGTGCTTCCTAGAGGCAGGGAAACACAGTAGTTCAGTAGTTAGCGATGTTGCTCTGCAGTGCTAGGATGCTGGGTTCAAATCCCACTATGGAGAACATTTGCAAGCTGTTTGTATGTTCTTCCCATGTTTGTGTGGGTTTCCTCTGGGTACTTCATATTCCCCTACATTCCAATAATATACTAATAGGTTAATGAGGAATGCTGATTGTGAGGCCAAATTGGGATTGGGAGTAATGTGAATGATAGTCTCTGGACAGCACTATATAAATGTAAGAAGTACAAAAAATTGCTAACAACTTTATTGAAAAAATTCTGGTTGCTTGGCAACGAGTCCTAGCATCAAGACCAGGGGTCCTCAAACTACGGCCCGAGGTGGCAGCGGCAGAGCCGCAGTCCTCTGAGTTACTGTGCACTCTGGCCCCTGCTGTCACGTTGCCTCACATCACTTGTCACCGACCACAGCACCTCCCATATGATGGGAGGTGCCGTGGGCGGTGACAGATAATATGAAAGCCATTGCGAGCCACGCGACAGCAGGGGCCAGCTTCGGGGGGGGCGGACACTCTGCAGCGCAAGGGAGGTGCCTGAGGGCGGACATTTACAATATATGGGAGATTCCTGTGAGTGGCAGAGGGCGGACACTGTGCAATGTATACGCAGAATGTCCGCCCTCTGCCACTCACAGACACCTCCCATATATTGTAAGTGTCCGCCCTCAGGCACCTCCCGTCCGCTGCAGAGTGTCCCCCACCCACAGTAGTCCCCGGAGATGCCACTATCACCCGCCGCCGATCATTAGGGTCCTAAGTCGATACCGATAGCTAAGGTACCGGCTTAGGATGTTAGCGATCGGTAATGGTAGCGGCGCCGGGACTATCTGTATGTGCGTCTGCCGGACGCACATACAGATGCTTCTGCGGAGAGCAGGGGCTCTCCGCTCTGCTGAGTACTCTGGTGAGGCGCAGGAAGGATGCGCCTCACCCGAGTCCACAGCACGGGCGGCGTCAGCATCATCATGCTGCGTCAACCTGGTGAAGAAGAAGCCCGGGAGCAGCGACTGTGGTGGGGAGCCAGGGACGGAGAGTGATCTCCACTTTTTAATTATCTCCACACCTGCTGGGGGGCCTAATTATACCTAAAGGGTCTGCGGGGGCCTAATTCCACCTACGTCTGCTGGGAGCCCTAATTCTACTACACCTGCTGGGGGGCCTAATTCCGCTAACTGCTGGGGGGGCCTAATTCTACCTCCAGACGCGAGGTCGATGTGGTGTGGGCCCTAATTCTAACCTACAGACTGCTGGGGGTGCCTAATTCATCTCTAACCTACAGGACCCTGCTGTGGGCCCTAATTCTCTACCTACAACCTGCGTGGGGGCCCTGAATTTCTAACCTACAGACCTGCTGGGCCTAAATCTAAACCTACAGACCTGCTGGGGGGCCCTAAATTCACCTACAGACCATCTGTGGGTGGGTTGTTGCCTAATTCTAACTACAGACCTGCTGGGTGCCCTAAAGAGGGGGGCGGGGGGCGGGTACCTACAGACCTGCTGGGGGCCCTAAATCTACTACAGGACGGGCGAGCGGGGGGGGCCCTAAATCAAACCCTGTACAGACCTGCTGGTGGCCCTAAATCTGGGGAGGGGCGCTGGACAGACCATGCCTGGGGGTCCTAATTCTAACCTACAGACCTCTGGGGGTCCTAATTCTAACATACAGACCTCTGGGGGGCCGCGAATTCTATCCTACAGAACCCTTCTGGTGTGGCCCTAATTCTACCTACAGACCTGAGGGGCCACTAATTCCTACCTACAAGACCGCGTGAGGTGCTTTGTGGGGGTGGTGGGGGGGGGGGCGGGGGGCAAGAGATTTCTAACCTACAGGACCTGCTGGGGGACCTAAATTCACCTACGTCTGCTGGGGGGACCTAAATTCAATAATAAATTGGGTAGCCACGATGAGCGGATTTTTTGGGGGGTATCGACCCACAAAGTAAAACTTTTTTTTTTTAAACTATATTCAAGCCCTCTCCGATGGTCTGAGGGGACTGTGAGACTGGCCCCGCGGTCTAAAAAGTTTGATGGAACCCCCCTGATCAAGAGCGAGTTTGAGTGCGCGAAAGGACTATAACAGGCCAGTCCGCGCGCGCCCCAACTTACACCTGTTCTGACTTAACATCTGTTTTCCCTAGTTACAAATCAGTACTTAAAGGTTCATGCGTGGCACTCGTATTCCATGTTTCCACAGCAGTTATAGCTGTGGAACGACAGTTTCCAGCATTCCACAGCATCACATGTTGTGAAAATGAGGTGAAATCTTATACAGGTGCACAGACATAAAACAAAATGTAAAAAGGCTTTCCCGCACTATCCAAAACTTAGAAAAAAAGGAGAAAAAAAGCAAGGCAACGTTGTGCTAGAGTTTACATTTAATAACTATACCTGTTGTGACTTACATACAAATTCAACTTAAGAACAAACCTACAGTCCCTATTTTGTTCGTAACCTGGAGACTACGTGTACTCTCACCAATCCAGTTCTGGAAAGAATAAAAATCAGCAGAAACTGCTCAGAAGTCAATAGGAAAATATAAAACACACTGCACATACATTCTTTTTTTGATTCGAGAGAGAGATGTGCGGAGTGCGAGTTTTGGAAATTGTAGACATTTTTGGATCAATAGACATTTCTTTTCCAAACAGCGTGCGAGCGAGAGAGGCAGTGGGAGAGGGGGGGTTCGATGTTTTGCCAGACTTTTTTTGCTTGTGTAAAAGGGAACCGATCACATAGTATATTGCCCCCCTTGCTGAAGGGCAAACATAACGGTAGTGACAACCTTGCTGTATGCCAGAGCTGTGTTCCTTATCTGTAGAGTTGCTTAGTAGAAATCAATGGAGCAGGGCGAGTGCGGAGCAAATCTTATTCATGAGCAAAGGTGTTAGCCCCCCCACACCAAAGGCTAGCCCCGCACACAGGCGAGTGAGAGCGAGAGGCACATGTATCTAACCTATTTATAATGTAATAGCTTTATCAGTTTTGAGGTGGGCGTGGGCTAGCCTTCAGGTGGGCGAGTATAAAAAAAAAGCGAACAGACTTCATACTATTTCAAGGCTGAAAACCTGGTCAGATTTGAGCATTAAAAACTCTTAAACTATACAACATCTAACAGAATGTAAGGGACACAGCTCTGGTAACAGCAGGTCTGTCACTAGCTTGTTCGAGTCGCGCTTCAACAAGGGGGTCATAACTATGTGACACGATCTCTTAAAAAATTTCATATTAATATGATATTGGCATTTTTTTTTGTCATTGTGTTTGATGCAAGCATTTTTTCCACATTACAAATTCCGAAAGTTCAAAGAGGAGTCGTAAATTGAGATGATTTATGGATCAGGTGATTTGTGATGGTTAAAAACACACCAGAAAAGACGCATGTAAATAAACACATTACTTGAAAAAAAAACTCTACAAAACCTGCATAAAAAAATGCAAGAGCTGTTGTCATGGCAAGCAGTTGAGCTAGAGCGCGCGGGGGTCATTTTGATGGGGCGAGGAAGACGGGAGGCGAGGGGCGGGGGGGGGGGGGCGGGGGTCAGCTGCTGCCGCGCCAAAAAACCATTCTTCAGAGGCTTGAAAAATTATGCTGCTTAACAGGGCCTTATCTTTCTTCTCATACCAGTTATATGAAGTATATGTCTGCTTGTCAAATGTAATGTTTTTCAATCCTAAAACAAAGAAAACCTAAAAAGTCTTAGGGCATGTCCCCACGGTAAGGGTTGGGCGGGGGGGGGGGTTTGGACGGTTTTTCCCGGAAGGGTGTGAGAGTTGTTGGGCGGTTTTAGGGAACCGTTTGGAAAACCTCAACACAAACTCTCTCCACATAGACTTTGTCAATTGAAAAACCACCCTCAGTCCCCCCACCTGGAAAACGGTTTTTCAAGCCTGGGGGTTGGGGGGCGGGGGGCCGGGGTTGGAAAACCGCAAAACATTGAACAAGCACTAAGCTGACGCACCGTTTCTTCTAGACAGAAAAATAACATTGTGATTTCATAATAAAACCGCTCAGAAACGTAGCCGCGTTTTTTGGCGTGGTTTGTTGGGGAAGGGGGGGGGTGCGTGTGAGAGTTTGGCAAAAAAAAAGTGAAGAATAATCCCACCTATAGTGGGTGTGTTTTTGAGCTGAAAAACTGCCAAAAAGCCACTGGAAACCGAGAACATGGAAACCTGTACCATAAACAGTTCAAAAACCGAAAAAACAGACGAAAAAACAGACTGTTTTTGGGTCCTTTGCCATGTGAACGTGGCGAGGGACGCCTTAGGCATTCCCGCGGACTGCCACGGGTTTTGGGGGGGTCGGCCGGCGGTCCGGCGGCAAAACAGTTGTAGATAGCAACATACATCAGGCGAGAGCCGTGAGGGGGGACGGGCGGTGGGTGGTTGTCCCGACGAAGATGTTGCTTCCTCAATGTGGAGGGGGAAGGGGCGGAGTGCGGTGCCGCGGGAGCCTCCGCGGAGAAAAGGCCGTTTCCCCCCCGCAGCCGTGGTTACGTGCGCAAAATACAGGACATATACCGGCCGTATTTGTCAAGTGCAAGTGGAACGCGCCCCTTAGGTTCGTTCACTCACGGCAAAGGACGAGGACCACGGGGATGCGAGCGAGTGAGTAGATTTTTGGGGCCTCTCATTTTCAAGAGCGTTTCCGACTGTTTTTGGACTGTGTTGGGCGCGTTTAAACACGGGCACAGGACAAATTGTCCTGTTTGGCTCCCGTGGCCGCCATACGCCAGCTGTGTGACGGGGGGGGGACGGCTTTTCTCCCTTCTGTCCTCGATGACGGAGAACAGAGCCGGCGGGCGGAGCGGCGGCACCCCCATTGAGAAGCACAGTCTTGGAGGACGCGTCGGGAGAACCGGGGTGCGGAGGCGGGTGCGGAATTTGCTTCTACAATGTTTTCCGCCGGACCTGCCGGCGGCAAAAACCGGTCCGATGCGGCAAAACCTTCAGTGGGGACTGCTGCACAGGTTTCCATAAGCACAATTGTTCATCATTTCGGCCGGTTTTTTCAGGCGGTCTGAAAAACCGAAAACCCGGCTGAAAAAACCGCCGCGCGCGACCCCGTGCATTGGGGACAAGGCCTTTATGTCCCGTTAGAGGAGTCCCATATGTTTTTGACTGTTTTTTCAACCTCCATAAACAACACCACAGCTACTAGTGATGGATTATTCTTACATTTTTATTTGCGAGGAAAAGACGCGAAAACCCCTGCGTCAAAAACCGGCCAGCTACGTGTTGAGCGTTTAACATTGAACTCCAATTTGAGCGGCGTGATTTCCATTCCTGGTCTAGAAAAACCCCGGGGACGGTTAAGATTGGTTAGCTTGTGCGAAATATTTTTTTGCGGTCCGCCAGCGGTTGCTGAAAAACTGCCCGGCTTGAAAGAGGGCGAACTTTTTTCAAGGGGTCCGGCGTTTTTTTCACACTGAAGGACGAAGAGATTGGAGAATGAGTTTGTGGTGCTGGTTTTCTGACGGTTCCTAAATAACCCTATGATTGGCAAAACCGTCGGAAACCGTCCAAACAAACCCTTGCCGTGGGGGACATGGTGGCCCTTAGGCCCCCGGTGTCACGGGGGCGGGGGGGGGGGCGGACGGCTTATTCAAGCCCGAATTGCGAGCCTGATTGCGCTCGGATGCGGCGCGGGAGGAGCGGGGGCGGGTGGCGAGAGAGGGAATGAATGGGTCGGTGCGGTGGCGGGCAACGAGCGCCACCGTCCCCCGGATAGACTTGCATGATGCGGCCGCGCGCGTTTTCGTATTGAGCCTGGAATAAATGGTCAGGTGACTTTGCGCCCACGCGCTGCGACTTCGGCTTCGCCGAGCGGGGGAGGGTCGAGCGAATCCTTATCCATGAATCGGTGGATTACCATAATTACTGTAACTGCGACGGATTGGCCTCCGAACTGAATCAGTCAAATCCGGCTCGCAGTAACGCGCCAATCCCGCGGCCAAATAAGCCGTGTTAACGTCCCCTTAGGTGGCCAGGTGCCACATGCAGTGGGACAAAACGCGTGTGGGCGGCGGGTTCGCCGGCTGGTATTTTGTGCCTTTATCTTGCAGCCTTCCCCTCGGTTGCCGCCGGGGGACGGGGCGAGAGTTTCTCCGCGAGAGCGATTAGAGCGCCCAGCCCCCCTGCGCGGCGCGAGAGGCGGTTAAGCACACATTCCGTGCCGGGAGTTCTTTCGACGGAAGAAGAGTGAGGGCGGAGGAGGGGGCGGTACAATGTTGGGCCTTCTGCAACAGGGTTTCTCCAAAGAGCACAATTGTGCTCATTTTCCCGGCCTGTTTTTCAACAGTCTGAAAACCTCAAACCGTCCTTGAAAAACCGGGCGGGGGAGGCGGCTTTTTCGGCGGGGCGGGGCTCCGTGTGGGGTGGAGCCCTCCCCTTCACATTAAGTAAACCGAAGATTCCCGTCTGGATAGACCGTGGAACGGAATATGAGGTAGGGTCAGTCCACAATGTTTTGGGCGGGGCGGCGTGGACCGCGCGGCAAAACCTGCCGATGGAAAGGCAGCGGGGCGCGTGTGCCTTTGGGGACTGCCTGCAGGAGTGTGAGATATTCCCCATAGTGCATAACCATTGTGCCATTGTCGCCCGGCTTGTTTGGCGCGTGTGCGTGGGGTGCGCGGCGGAGTGGAGCGGAAGCGACCGCAAAAAACCGCTTAAAAACCGGCCAGAAAACCCTTGCATGGGACAGCCTTAGGGTCCATCTCATGCCAAGAGTTATATTTGGGTTTTTGGGACATGGCTTTCGATTTTGAAATTGTTAAAAAAACACAACATGTAAATCTTCGGCGGGATGTGCCCCAAAAGAAAAATGCCGAGCTGTAGTCCTACATTAGCATGCGGATTTTCTTAAAAAAGATTAGTCAAGAACCTTTTTCAAAATAAAAGTGGGTGCGCGCGCGAGGTGGGCGCGAAATAATCCGGCTGTATTCCACTCATAAAAACTACGATAAGTGGGGAGGAGGGGCGGAGGGGAGCGGAGGGGGTGGCAATAAGATGGATAGTAGAAATCCAAAACCCATTCCCAAATACTGCGCAAAAAAGTAAACACTGTAAGAATACAGGAGGGGAGGGCGTTGGAGGGGGAGACGAGAATTCAAAAATCCGACCAGGTATTTGTACAATTGCCCGTGTGGACCAACCTTAAAATCTCTCTATATCTCTCTCTTGCATAGTTTTCTTTCTTCCTTAATTGACGAGACACTGCTTTATACTGTCCACAGCCAGTGGACAGTGGAGGGATTTGGCTTACCTCTGCAGTATTGAGCGGAGAGAGAGGTTTCAGAACTGATGCAAAGTTTTTTCATGTTTATGAACCTGCAGCTCTGATTGGCTGAAAAACACAGTGCCTTTGATGCAGACAGACATCATAACTCTAAGAGAATGTCTAAATCTTACTTTAGAAAAACCTCGCACGAGTTGAGAGAGAGTGCGGAGCAAAGATCCAAGTCCTGAGGTCCAGATAACCATATGGGGTGTTTCAGCAACTCAAGACTGCAGGACACATGACCCAGTTGTAGCAGTGAGAAATCTAATATTCAGCTGCAGGTAAGCATAATTACTAGCACTACTATGCATAAGAAATCATTGACTAACGAACTAAGGGGGGAAAAAACAGTGGTCCTTCAAGGGGTTTTCCCATCTGATTGTTTCAAAAAGCCTGCCCTTCAGCCAGCCCCAGGCTCCCACTTTCTTTCATGCTGTGCAGGGTTCTAGTGCAATGACTGGCACATCATTGCTTAGCCAGTAAGAGGGACAATGGTGATGGGGTCTTTTAACAGCAACGTGGTGCGGGCGGAGGGGAGATTCTACCATCTCTAAAGTTTTTCTAAGTTGCCGGATGTCTATATTAAAACATAAACAAGCTCCTGGTCTGCAGATAAGACACAGCAGGAAGGGACATCTCCATCCCAGTCAGGACTGCTAGAATAGAGAGAGGTGGTTGGCAGCCAATGAAACCTTCTGCAAAACAAAAAACTGTTCTAACAGTTGCAATTAAAGCCAAATCGAGACAGGCAATTAATTAGAAGTGGCTTTATGTTACCGTTTCTTACGTTTGTAAAGTTAGAGAGTGACGCGGCGAGGCGCGAGGGAGTGTAGAGAGGGGTGAGCGGCGGGGGCGGGGGGGGGGCGGGCTGATAGGAAGGGGGGAGGGGGGGAGAGGCGGGAGGCAGATGATTGTATGTGACAGCTCTTCCGCTATAGGGGGGTATGTTCCACCTAATGGCCCTGCATACAGATTCCCTCCATAACCAATCCCATACTCTACCTCCAGGGCCAAGCGAGAGCTGGAGAGGCTGTTTCAGTCCTCTGGTAGCCTTCTTTAAGCACCCTGGCCGGCTCGGAGGGTGAATGGGGCGGGGGACCCAGCTCGAGAGCTCCAATCCAATGAAAAACCGCAGGCAATTGTAGTTATTATTTCTCGGGGCTGCTAGCTTCAGCACAGCCTGCAGAGAACACAAAGCAAAAAAGAAAATGCATAAAACAACTGTAATTATATTATATGTGGGATCTGTATTTCGCTGCATTGTACAGCCAGCGTTATATCAATAGCTTGCAGGAATAGGATGAGTGATGCTGCAGATAAGCATTAAGCATAGCATTACTACTGTATCTATTGTATTATCATCCCAACCTTCCCATTCGCGAGAGAGCGGGGGTCCTCCAAAAAGATTGAGTTTTGCACATGTGGCAGCACAATTTTCCCTTTAAAGGTTGCAACCGCTGTACAAGTAGAAGCTAACTCCTAACGGCTCATATTAATTGCGCCGCGATGAAAGATATATTCTTCTAACCAAATTCCCTAAGGTGCTAGCGGGAAATCGCCCCCCATTTCAGACTCACACACTCTTCAGACACTTTGGGGGGGGGGGGGGGGCGGAGGGCGGGCAATCACTCATCAATTGTAGTTTCCCTACGTTACTCCTCCCGACATTCAGTTACAAATGGCTAATTAGGTTTTTTAAACTTAGTGCCCCGTTGCACACGGCTTCTTTGCCTACGGATATTGCGCCGTATTCCCCCGCGCCGGATGTTGTCCGCTTCAATACGGCGCCAATCCTCGGAGTCGATTACGGTAAACCCTCCTGCGAGCGATATAGAACAGTGGAATTCCGTCGCTCCCTCCCCGCTCGCAAAGAGGCGCGGCGCGCGGGGGGAGAAAGTGCCATTCACATTTTTACGGCGCGGACACGGCTGGTAAACAATGCATTGTCTAGAGGTGTCCTTTATCTTGCGTGCGGCGCGGCGGGCGACCGCGCCCGCGCGGGTCGCGGCCCCGGCCCCCGTCCCACGCCCCTTATTCACGGCTATTTGTGGCTCTAATACGCGCACAGCAATCCATCGGAATAATGGCGGGCGGGGGTGTGAACGGCTTAGAGTATATAGTGCCTCGCACATTTCAATACATTTGAGATTACTAGAAAGGTATTTTGGTTAATGTACAGAATCTGACCAACGCTATATAGTACCCCGGTCAGCTCTGCAAACCTAATTTAGTCAAATGAAGTATCTGGAGAGAGTTCTTTGAGAGGGAGATAACGGAGGAAACGATAACTATACCTATATACCACGGAGAACCTTTGTGACATACGGGTTGGCGTCTTTCAAAAAACCTCTACCAAACTGCGGAGACGGGCGTGCGGGGAGGGATTTCTTGCGCTCTTATTCACGGCAGTAAATTGCAGAACGTATTCGGGGCCGGTGCGGCGCGAGGAGGGGCAGGTGCCGTGTGCTCGGCAGCGAGTGCAGCTCTCCCCGAGGGTGGCGGGGCGCGATAGACATTCATTATACCATCGGCGCTTATTCCTCCGTGAATAATGTGCATGTCACTTTCCTCCCCGTCTCGCCATAGAGAGAGAGTGGCGTGTGGGCGGGGGGGGGGGAGAGGGAAGGAATCCATAGTTCGTGAGGAGGGAGATGATAACAGGATAACGCGGTAATTACAAAGTGTTACTTATTTCACCCGTAATTTTGCGGGCGGGGGGGTGGCGAGTACCGGCACGAAATAATACGGGCCGAGATACGTCCCAAAATAAGCCGTGTGAACATAGCCTAATGCACAGTAACAAGTCAGCGGAGAGTTGTGCCTCTGGATCATAGCACAATATACAAAGGTGAGCGTGAGCGCTACTTGTTTCTGTTCTATAAGTGACATAT
Source organism: Phyllomedusa bahiana (assembly GCA_025379985.1). NCBI lineage: Eukaryota > Metazoa > Chordata > Amphibia > Anura > Hylidae > Phyllomedusa > Phyllomedusa bahiana. The sequence continues at coordinate 15,153 of JAODAL010001191.1, read as the reverse complement.
CACACAAGGGAGCGCTGCGGTCTCTTGTTTCTTTTCCATGCACTCATAGGCACTTATCTTGTATAGATGTACTATCTGGGTGACAGGTTCACCCACTTTTGTGTGTACTACACTGTAAGCTCGTCAGCAGGACCCACACACCTTGTGTCTGTAAGTAGCTTTTTACTATGTAATGTTAGTTTTTTGTCTGAACTTATACTCTCTACATTGTAAAGTACTGCGGAATATTCAAGATACCAAATTGGTCAAAAGCCAGCACCAAGGAAAAATATAAAAAATTATATTTTTAGAATAAAGTTATCACTTTTAATATTTTTCCTTGGTGCTGGCTTATGACTTATTCGGTATCTTAAATGGATTACCAGAGACCCCTGGAATATCCATGCATCGTCGCATCAAGTGCTGTGGTTGCATCTACAGGCGAGGTTGCTGAAGTGGCTTCATTGCCTTTTTTCAGTATTGCAGAATATGTTAATGCTATGTAAATAAAGAATATTATAATTGTATTAGGAAATTACTATTTATGGAATTCTTCGATGCAGAACACTATTTACAGTGGCTCCAAAAGTAAGACTTTACTTAAATCGTAGTTAGTAACACAGATCACAATCAAATCAATTAACAAATAATATGCTATAGGACTTGTTCACACGGAGTTTTGCCTCCGTATTAACATCCGCTTTTTAGATGCGTCTCGGGGACGGACAGGACGGACCCAGAGACGCATCTAACAATTAGCAGTGAGATTATAACTGCCGGCAACGAGGAACAGGCAGCGGCGTTCACATGAGAGATCTCCGCTGCGTGTTTTCCCTGAACCTGTCGGGTCCACTTTACGGACCCAATCAAAGAATTGCATGTAATTTCTTTGATCGCATCCGCAAGACGGACCGAAACGGGGCAGGGTAAACACGCAGCGGCGATCTCTCATGTGAACAACGCTGCGTGTTCCTCATTGCCGGCAGTGATAATCTCACTGCTAATTGTTAGATGCGTCTCTGGGTCCGTCCTGTCCGTCCCCGAGACGCATCTAAAAAGCGGATGTTAATACGGAGGCAAGACTCCGTGTGAACAAGCCCTAAGAATGAATGACAGGATCTTAGAGAAAAAATAAAAGTATACATATAACCCGCTCTCCCAAAATCTTTGAATACACTTATGAAAGCTATTCCTGCTGTATAGAGAGCCACAAGCTAACATCAGTGTGTGTTTAGGAGATTCTATATGCAGGACTTATGTCAAGGAAAATACCCCCAAAAAAAGAGTGAATAATGCATGGTCTGAATTAAAAAAAACTTTTTTTTTTAACGCACAATTAAAATTTGACATTTACACTTAGTCACATAAAAAGCACTAAAAGAAAAATGCAACTCAACTAGTGTAAACTCTCTTAGGCCTTGTCCCCACGGCACAGGTTTTCACCCGGTTTTTCCGACGGTTTTTGGTTTTGAGAACCGTCTGTAAACTGGGTGACAACTTTTAATATGGACTGCTATGGAAAACACGCGAAGCAGTCCCCACTGCATGGCTTTTCTGCTGGGCTGTTTTTAAGACCGCCGGCGCTCCGATAAACATTCAACATGTTCATTCTTCTACCCAGTTTTTGGGCGGAATATGAACATGTTAGGCCGTGTTCACACGGCTTATTCCCGACGGATTTATGAGCCGTATTGAGCTCACAAATCCGCCGTGAATAAGGGGCGGGATGGGGGCGGGGGCGGAGCGCGGCGGGGGCGCCGCTCCCGGCCCCATAGACAATGCATTGTACGGCGGAGTACGGCGCCAATCCGTGCCCAAATAAGCCATGTGAACGAGGCCTTAATGTGAAGGGGGTGGGCTTTTCTCTGCAAACTGCAGAGAAAAGCCGCCCCCATGCGGCCGTGTGTACAGCCCGAAAACAGTTCAAATACCGGTCGAGATTTCCAACCGGTATTTGCACTGTGCTGTGTGAACAGATCCTAATTGTGCTAAATCAATGCTAGAGCATTTCTAGTTCCGGTCTGTCCTGCCGATTCTAAAGCTGGGTGTACTAGTCATTTTCATTATTAATCTAAAACATTCTTACATAATTTCTACACAATTTCTGACAGTCCAATCACAAGGGGTAGATCCGCTGTAGACTTTTTGCAGAAAATCTACAGTGTTTGCTGTAAACACGCAAACAAAAATGTTGCCACAAATTTTGTTTCATTGACTTTAACAGGAAAGGTTTCTCTGTGGATTTCAGTGCAGATTGTGCCTTCTCCCATTGAAGTCAGTACAGATTTTTCTGTTGCGATTTGATTGTGCGCATTAAGTCCACAGCAGAACAGCCCCATGTGAACATACCCTGAATCGAGTTGTGCAAAATTGGTCTTATTGAATCACTCTGCAGTTTAAGGCCTTGTTCACATGGTAAGAGGTTTTGTCCGGTGTTTGGAAATGCTTCCTACTCTAAACTGCATTCGCCTGCAGCAAAAAAAAAATAAAAATAAAATCTACACCACCATGTGGTTTAAAAATAAGGCGGCAGAAGGCTAAAAGCTTTTCTTGTCAGCATCACTGGGATGATCAGACACCGGCATGGCTCTCACCTTACACTGCTTCAGTGCTTCCTTGTATTCCTTATTCCTGATGGCATCTCTGGCACTCTTCAATGCAGCCTTCACTTCCTTACTGGACATTGTGACTCGCTAAAGAGGGAGACAAGTGATGTTAGATGGGTAATTTTTACTAACAACAGGATCTCCTGCAGTCACAGTGGTGATCAGCTGATTGCTGTGGGTCTTGCAGGGCACAGGGATTTTCTTCTCTCGTCCTAACTGCATCACTCGTTTCTCATAGAATTACATATGAAACAATCTTACTAGTCTGCACAGCTCTCCATCATGCTTGTCCACCTTATCTTGTCTTCCCTCAGCCAATCACTTGCTGTTAGGGGACACTCGGACAGGTCAAGTTCGTTGCAGGTATTCTATAGGGGGCCTTCAGAATAAAATCCACACACATGTTGCTGAAGATTTACCATCTATTGTACTCAGCCGTAACTCCACAACAAAATAATGGGATTTACAAAGTAGCAGACCAGCTCCAAGTGCATGAAGAGATATAAAACGTTGAGCTTTATTCCAAATACTTGTTAAAACAACAATCTGTCTATGTGATAGTAGTCATTTATTGTACCCCAGTTATGGGATTTGGTGTTAATGCGCAATTTACTGGACCATAATGAGAAGTTAATATCGCTTGTTTAGTTCATTATCCTGACTTGTTTATGTGTCCTGGTTTTGTTATACGCATTTATGGTAATTGTAGTACTAGTGCGGAAATTCGCACATATGTTATTTTACTTCATGCTACTATTTGTCACATTTCATCTTCTTTAATAAAACTACGTTTTTGAATGTGAAAAAAAAAAAAAAACATAGTCCAAAAGGTTATAATTCACATAAAGACAGCAGCCAAAAGTTAGATTGCTTACATCAGAGCTTTAAGCAGGTAAAACGCAGATGGACGGGTCGACTAAGGGAAATGTTGCTCTCGAAACGCGTCGACCCGTCCATCTGCGTTTTACCTGCTTAAAGCTCTGATGTAAGCAATCTAACTTTTGGCGGTCTTTATGTGAATTTCAACCTTTTGGACTATGTTGTTTTAACAAGTATTTGGAATAAAGCTCAACGTTTTCTCTCTCTTCATGCACTTGGAGCTGGTCTGCTACTTTACAATTTCATACTGCTGTGGGACTTGTTGATCCCTTGGACCGAGCACTTGCAAAGTAGAATTTGTAAGAGACAAATCCCTTCAGGCGAGCTGACAACTTGTGTCCACAACAAAATACACACCAAAATATGGTGTGTGGATTTTATTCTGCCAATTGCTGGACCATGCTTTGAAGTTCACATTACTAAGGGCATACAATCATACGCTCAGGCCGGCACTGTTCTCTGGGAACTCACTCAGACTGGCATTTCTCTGTGGGGGGCTCATTCAGTTCGGCACTCTTTTATGGGGACTTGCTCAGGCTGCCAATCTCACAGGGGCGTGTTCTCAGGCTGGGGATGTTCTATGGGGCGCTCTTCTATGGGGGTGCCCTCTAGATGGGGATGTTCTATGGGGCGCTCTTCTATGGGGGCACTCTCAGGCTGGGGATGTTCTATGGGGCACACTTCTATGGGGGTGCTCTCAGGATGGGGATGTTCTATGGGGCGCTCTTCTATGGGGGTGCTCTCAGGATGGGGATGTTCTATGGGGTGCACTCCTATAGGGGTGCTCTCAGGCTGGGGATGTTCTAGGGGGCGCACTTCTATGGGGGTGCTCTCAGGCTGGGGATGTTCTATGGGGCACTCTTCTATGGGGGTGCTCTCAGGCTGGGGATGTTCTAGGGGGGGGGGTGCTCTCAGGCTGGGGATGTTCTATGGGGCACTCTTCTATGGGGGTGCTCTCAGGCTGGGGATGTTCTATGGGGCACTCTTCTATGGGGGTGCTCTCAGGATGGGGATGTTCTAGGGGGGTGCTCTCAGGCTGGGGATGTTCTAGGGGGCGCACTTCTATGGGGGTGTTCTCAGGCTGGGGGTGTTCTATGGGGCACTCTTCTATGGGGGTGCTCTCAGGATGGGGATGTTCTAGGGGGGGTGCTCTCAGGCTGGGGATGTTCTATGGGGCACTCTTCTCTGGGGGTGCTCTCAGGATGGGGATGTTCTATGGGGTAATCTTCTATGGGGATGATCTCAGGCTGGCGATGTTCTCGGGGGCGCTCTTCTATGGGGGTGCTCTCTGGATGGGGATGTTCTATGGGGTGCACTCCTATAGGGGTGCTCTCAGGCTGGGGATGTTCTATGGGACACTCTTCTATGGGGTGCTCTCAGGTGGGGTATTTCTATGGGGCTCTCTTATGGGGGTGCTCTCAGGATGGGGATGTTCTATGGGGGGTGCTCTCAGGCTGGGGATGATCTATGGGGCGCTCTTATATGTGGGTGCTCTCAGGTTGGGGATGTTCTATAGGGTAATCTTCTATGGGGATGATCTCAGGCTGGGGATGTTCTATGGGGCGCTATTCTATGGGGGTGCTCTCAGGATGGGGATGTTCTATGGGGTGCACTCCTATAGGGGTGCTATTCTATGGGGGTGCTCTCAGGCTGGGGTGTTCTATGGGGCGCTATTCTATGGGGGTGCTCTCAGGCTGGGGGTATTCTATGGGGCGCTATTCTATGCAGGCACTCAGCGCTATATGAGTAGAGTACACATGGCCTCGTCCTGCACATAACGCGCCGCTTATACATGTAACCTGCACATACACTGCAATATGTCACCACCCGCCACGTCGATCCTCCACTCACATCTAGGAGCCGCTGGCACTTCCCAGTAGGGTAAAGGACCTTTGACGATGCGTGACCACGTGATCAGGGTAGATATTGTCTCCTCGGCTGAAGGACCTCTCGTTACGTCAGGGCCACGTGATCAGCCTCCTGTGTGGGCGGAGCCAGTTTGCTAGAACGGGTTATCGTCCCGGGATGTGAGCGCTGTGGATGGAGAGAACTTTCCTAATAGCATTTGAGGATTTGTTCTGGTCGGAGCGCTAGATAACGCTCTACAGGGAGGATTGGGGGCACTGCTGTCAGATACTGTGGGGCGATGCTCTGCGAAGGGAGGCTGTACGCGCTGCTGGCCGATGCGTGAAGCTGTGGTGACTGGCTGCATGTGCATTGCCTGGCTTCACCGTTTCGCCACGTAAAATAGATATGGGAAGCTTGTAAATTAACTAATAAACATTTTCACCATTCTTCACTATAAAAAAAAAAAAAAGTTATGGGTATTAGAAGATACGGTAGCTATGCATAAATATTGCTTTAGACAATAAAACTTTTTTTTTAAATGTGCTACAAAATAAACAACTTCGTGACTGCTATAGAAAATTTAAAAACGAACAGGATTGCTAACTTTTCCCCATCCGGCCCACAAAAAAGGCATTCAAAAAGTAATTTCCCCCTGAAAATGCTACCAATGAAAACGTCCACTCATCCTGTGTAAAACAAGCACAGCTGTGTAACCGTTTACACGGCAATGGACAAATACCGGTCGCTTTATCCGGCCGGTATTTTTCTGGTTTGTGGGGGGGGAGGGGCGACTTTTCTCACTTGCACATATTCCGTCCGAAAACCGGACGGAAGAATGAACATGCACAATGTCTTTCGGGCGGCCTGCGGGCGGAAAACCCGTGCAGTGGGGACTGCTGCACGAGTTTTCCATAGAAAAACCTGCAAACCGTCTAAAAACCGCCCGCAAACCCATGCAATGGGGACATGCTCTAAAACTTAAATAAAAAAAAATAAAAAGATTTTATTGTGTAAAACATAAAAAAATATAGATGTGGTATGGCTGTAATCCAATCAACCTGCAGAGTAGTTACATTTATACCGCAGGGTAAATGCTATAAAAATGAAACCCACCAAACCATGCACGGCATTGTGTGTGTGTTTTTTTTTCCCCTTCCAGTTTTCAAGGTTTCACCTGTTCTGCTACTTTGGGGGCTTTGCAAATGCAACATGGCCCCACCAAAATCTGCCTTCAGAAAGCCAAATAGCGCTTCCTCCCTTGTAGACTCTGACAAGCACCCACACAGCAGTTTACACCCACATATAGGGTATTGCCAAACTTGGTAGAAGAAATTTTGGGGTGCTTTTATTTCCAGAATTCCTTGTAAAAATGAAACATTTTCAGGTAAAACTGCAGATTATAGGATAAAAATTGAATTTTCATAGCCTAACCCCCCCAAAAAAAATCTGAAATTTGTGAGGTCGATATACTCACTGCACCCCTAGATATATTCCTTTAAAGGTGTAGTTCCCCCAATTAGGTCTTTTTAGGGGAGTTTATTAAGTTTTAGCACTTTATGGTGTCCAAAAACCTGTTATAGTGCCTAAAGAAAATCCAAATGAAAATGATTCCCCATAATCCATTAGGTGCTCCTCCTATTCTGAGGCTTGTAGCTGAGTCACATAGCACACTAGGGCCACATATGGGATATCTATAAAAACGGAAGAATTGGGGGAATTGATGTTGAGTTGTATTTTTTGGTAACATTTGCTGTGTTCCAGTAAAGAATGGAAGGTCAAAACTGGTTGCAGCGGTAAAGGGTTAAATATAAATAAATCCTTACCTATCAAGGAAAATGACGCGATAAAATTAGTAGACTAACATTCAAACCTGTGTGTATTAAAATCAATGACAATGAGCCAGGTCCTAAACTGGTTAAGGACCAAGCATTTTTTTCCACTTTTCTATCACCACCTTCCAAAAATCATAACTTTTTTATATTTCCGTTGATGTGGCTAAATTATTATTTTTTTTTTTTTTGCAGGTCAAGTTGTATTTTTCATTGCCACTATTTTGGGGTAGATATCTCATTGATTTACTTTCTAGTATTGGAGAAAATGCTAAAAATTCTTTAAAAATAGTTAAAGGGGTGTAGCGGGCGGCGCCGCACTCCGACCCGCGGGCCGCAGGCGCACCCGTGCCCTCTCTCCGGGATCCCTGCCCGGGACGGGTGGCGCTGCTGGCCGTGGGACGGGCGCCGGCGCGCTCGCTCCGGTCACTCACCTGACCTCGTTCCTGCTCTGTCGGCGTCCCCTGATGGCCGTGGCGCGTGTACCCGCGCGCTCGTCCTTGTGCATTTAAAGAGCCAGCGCGCCGATAATTGGCTGCTTGCCAGGTGCTGCCCCTATTTCTTGGTGACGTCAGCGGGACTTCCTTTGCTGGATCTATGTTGCCCCGAGCCCTAGAGAAAGCGTTCCAAAAATATATTCTCGCCTTACCGTGTACCAGACCCTTGCGTACGTTTCTCGACTCGAAGACCTCTGCCGCCTGCCCTGACCTTCCTGCCTGTCCACGACCACGAACCATTGCTGCCTGCCCTGACCTTACGGCCTGCCCACGACTACGATTCCTGGACTACGATTCTATACCTCGCTACACCTCGCTACACCTCGGCCGCCATCGCAAGCAAGTCACGTCAGGGGGGACGACCTGGTAGCCTCACGCCGCAGCAAGTCCATCCCGCTTTGCGGCGGGCTCTGGTGAAAACCGGGGGCTACTTAGATTCCGTTCCATGGCGTGGCTTAACTACCATCGCTTGCGGTGGTCCAGAGGATCCACCACCCAGCCGTTACAGTTAGATCCAGCCATGGATCCCGCCAAGGTGCCCCTGCCAAGTCTTGCGGATCTCACGAACATTGTCACCCAACAGTCGCAGCAGATCGCGCAACAAGCACAGCAATTGGGTCAGCTGTCCGCCATGATGCGCCATTCCTGGCGTCCCAGCAGCCGCAACCTGCCTCTTCCCCAGCGGTTCCTATACCTCCCCGGCCCCGTCGCCCGTGGCAACCGTGGGGCCCGCAGCTTCGCCTTCCTCATACCCTCCAAGTTTGACGGGGACTCTGAAGCTTTGCAGAGGTTTCATCACGCAGTGCTCCATGCACTGGACTGATGGCCGACCAGTTTCCTACCGAGAAGGTCGAAGGTGGCATTCGTGGTGATCCTGTTATACGGGAAGGCCCTGGCCTGGGCGACCCCTCTTTGGACCGGAATGGACCCAGTGACCGCAGACCTACAGGCCTTCTCCTCAGAATTCCGCAGCGTCTTCGAGGACCTGCTGCGAGCGTCTTCTTGCGGAGACAGCGCTAATTGAATCTACGTCAGGGGTGACTCCTCCGTAGGAGATTATGCGGTCCAGTTCCGCACCCTAGCTTCGGAGCTGTCGTGGAATGACGCCGCTCTCGTGCGCCACTTTCAAGAAGGGCCTGTCAACGCAGAGTAAAGGACGCGCTGGCAGCAAGGGAACTTCCATCTTCGGCTGAGACGAGCTCATCCACCTGGCCACACGCAATTGACCGTGCGTTTTGCAGAAAGACAGCAGGTGGAGCTCGCTGGAGCGTGATTCGGCACAACCTCGCCGTCTACCTCGTCTGGCTCCTGTGTTCCAGAGATGTCCACTGCCTCCTCCACAGGTTTCCACCGAAGAACCCATGCAGGTGGACCGTGTTCACTTGTCCGAATCAGAGCTGTCCCGTCGCCGGATGGAGAACCTCTGCCTCTACTGAGCCAGTCCGGACCATTTTCGTAGAAGTTGTCCGCGCGTCCTCAGCGTTCGGGAAACGCTCGCACCTAGGAGCCGTAGGAGAGGCGTCCTTAGGTGCTCAGTCTTCCTCTCCACGACTGTTGTTGCCAGTGGAGGTAACCACGGATGCTAGCCTATCTCTTCGGGTTCCCGCCTTCCTGGACTCCGGCTCTGCCGGGAACTTTATTCATGCCTCCTTGGTGTCTCGCTATCGCGTGCCAGTCATCCGCTTGGAAAAGCCGTTGCTCATCTCATCCGTCAGTGGGGAGCTTCTCAGCGCCTCCATCCAGTTCATCACCCGGCCTGTTACCCTCTGGGTAGGGGTCCTACACACGGAGAAGATCTCCTTTCATGTCCTGCCTCGTGCTTCTTCGGCGATTCTGTTGGGGCTACCCTGGCTGCAACATCAGGCCCCTACGCTTGATTGGAGGACAGGCGAAGTTCTACGCTGGGGATCGGAGTGGCAGGATGTCTGGTTGGTGGCAACACGCCCGGTGTCCATCTCTCCTTCCCGTCCGTCAAGTCTCTACTGGGTCTGCCAGCGGAGTACCAGGATTTTGATCATCTTCGTGGAGCCAAGGTGTTTACTAAATTGGACCTGCGCGGTGCCTATAACCTCGTCAGAATCCGTGAGGGGGACGAGTGGAAAACGGCTTTCAACACCCGGGACGGCCATTTCGAGTATCTCGTGATGCCTTTTGGGCTATGCAATGCCCCAGCCGTATTTCAGGAATTCGTCAATGACGTATTCAGAGACTTGCTGTACACCTGCGTCATAGTGTATCTTGACGATATTCTGATTTTTTCTCCTGACATACAGACTCATCGGGTACAAGTACGCCAGGTCCTGCGACGTCTGCGGAACAATCGACTGTATGCCAAGCTGGAGAAGTGTCGGTTCCACCAGGCCAGTCTTCCTTTCCTTGTTTACATAGTCTCCGATCGTGGTCTGCAGATGGACCCAGCTAAACTTTCCGCGATCCAGCAGTGGCCACGCCCTGTCGGTCTTTGGGCGATTCAACACTTCCTGGGCTTCGCCAACTACTACCGGCAGTTTATTCCCCACTTCTCTTCGCTGGTAGCTCCCATCGTGGCTCTCACCCGGAAGAATGCCAAGCCGAGGTGTTGGGCCCGTCTGCTGAGGAAGCATTCTCTCAACTGAAGTCAGCCTTTTTCTTCGGCACCTATCCTGGTTCGTCCGGATCAGGATAAGCCCTTCCGCCTGGAGGTGTATGTCTCTTCCGTTGGAGCAGGGGCGGTCCTGACCCAGACGGGCCCTAAATGCAAAACGGTTACTTGCGTTTTTTTCTCCAGGACCTTCTTGCCAGCTGAACGTAACTACACCATAGGAGATCGGGAACTTCTGGCCATCAAATTGGCTCTGGAGGAGTGGCGTCATCTGCTGGAGGGGGCCCGTCACCCATTCGACGTCTTCACGGACCACAAGAATCTTCAGTACCTCCAGACCGCCCAGCATTTGAATCCTCGCCAGGCCAGGTGGTCACTCTTTTTCTCTCGCTTTGACTTCAGGATACACTTCCGACCGGCCGAGAAGAACGTCAAGGATGATGCCCTCTCCCGAGCCTCTGACGTTACTGGAGAGGAACCTGTGTCCCAGCACATTATTGCTCCCAAACGGCTGATCATCGCGGCTCCTGTGGATCTTCGGAGGGTACCACCGGGCAAAACCTACGTTCATCCAGCGCTCAGACCGAGAATTCTGGAGTGGGGGCATAGTCGCCTTCTGGCTGGTCATCCCGGGATACGAAAGTCCCACGCCCTCATCTCACGGCGCTACTGGTGGCCAACCCTGCCCCAGGACATCAAAGACTTTGTTCTCTCCTGTGTCACGTGTGCCCGGAACAAGGTTCCGCGCCATAGGCCCTCGGGCCTCTTAGTCCCTCTGCCCGTCCCAGAGTCTCCATGGACACACATAGGCATAGACTTCATCACGGACCTTCCGCCCTCTTCGGGAAATTCTGTCAGCTGGGTGGTCACGGATTGATTCTCTAAAATGTCCCACTTCGTGCCACTCCCTGGTCTTCCCTCGGCTCCTCAACTGGCGGGACATTTCTTCCAGTATATTTTTCGTCTGCATGGATTACCCTCGCATATCGTGTCTGATCGGGGCGTCCAATTTGTCTCCAAGTTTTGGCGGGCCCTGTGTTCTCGCTTGCAAGTTAAATTGGACTTTTCTGCTGCCTACCATCCCCTGACTCATGGTCAAGTGGAGAGGGTGAATCAGATATTGGGCGAATACCTGCGCCATTTCGCGTCCGGCCGTCAGGACAAATGGGCCGAGCTGCTTCCGTGGGCTGAGTTCTCCTACAACCATCGGGACTCTGATTCTACGGGCGTTTCTCCATTCCTGGTGGTCTACGGTCGTCACCCACGCCCGCCCCTCCCCTTAGCTACGACTTCCGAGGTTCCTGCTGTGGACAACCAAGTGCAGGACATCAAGGCCATTTGGCGGGAGACCCGACTTGCATTAATCCGGGCCTCTGCCCTCATGAAGACCCAGGCCGACAAGAGGAGGAGGCCCCCTCCCACATTCCAGCCAGGAGATAAGGTGTGGCTCTCTGCCAGATACGTACGCCTCAAGGTCCCCAGCTATAAATTGGGTCCGCGGTTTCAGGGGCCTTTTAGAGTGCTCCGTCAGATTAATCCAGTGTGCTACAAGCTCTGCCTACCCCCTTCTCTTCGGATTCCTAACGCCTTCCACGTCTCCCGCCTAAAGCCCCGGGTCTTGAACTGGTTCTCTCGAAAGAGTGCGTCTCCGGTGGTAGAGCCCTCCGATGTATTTGAGGTCAAGGACATCTTGGCCATGAAGACCATCAGGGGTAAAAGGTTCTTACTGGTCGACTGGAAGGGCTTCGGTCCCGAAGAGAGGTCCTGGGAACCAGTCTAATATCTTGGACCAGAATCTTGTTTGCAGGTTCCTTCGGCCTAAAAAGAGGGGGAGACCTAAGGGGGGGGCACTGTAGCGGGCGGCGCCGCGCTCCGGCCCGCGGGCCGCAGGCACACCCGTGCCCTCTCTCCGGGATCCCTGCCCGGGACGGGTGGCGCTGCTGGCCGCGGGACGGGCCGCGGGCGCGCTCGCTCCGGTCACTCACCTGACCTCGTTCCTGCTCTGTCGGCGTCCCCTGCTGGCCGTGGCGCGCGTGCCCGCTCTCTAGCGCGCGCACGCTCGTCCTTGTGCATTTAAAGGGCCAGCGCGCCGATAATTGGCTGCTTGCCAGGTGCTGCCCCTATTTATTGGTGACGTCAAGGGGACTTCCTTTGCTGGATCTACGTTGCCCCGAGCCCTAGAGAAAGCGTTCCAAAAGTATATTCTCGCCTTACCCTGTACCAGACCCCTTGCTATGTTTCCCGACTCCGAACCTCTGCCGCCTGCCCTGACCTTCCTGCCTGTCCACGACCACGAACCATTGCCACCTGCCCTGACCTTACGGCCTGCCCACGACTACGATTCCTGGATTACAATTCTGTACCTCGCTGCACCTTGGCCGCCATCGCAAGCAAGTCATGTTAGGGGGGACGACCTGGTAGCCTCACGCCGCAGCAAATCCATCCCACTTTGCGGCGGGCTCTGGTGAAAGCCGGGGGCTACTTAGATTCCGTTCCCTGGCGTGGCTTAACTACCATCACTTGCGGTGGTCCAGAGGATCCACCACCCAGCCGTTACCAGGGGTTGTATCATTTCATTAAATGGTCTTCTGAATAAGGGGACAGTGAAAACAAGTAACTTTGCAATTAGATGTCATTAGCAAAGCTGTCTTGTTATCACAGGATCCCTTATCTTCTGTTTCAGTTTACACTGAAATCCAGTTCTGGTCGGATCCCTCCTCCTTGCATTTCACTAGCTGAGAGCTCATTTACATTCTGTTCTGTCTCCCGGTGGGCTGTATTCACGGAGTTTGCATTCCTGCCTGTCACTCGAGGTGAGGGACCGGCACATTTTCACTCTGCACAGCCAGAAGAAACAGAACAACACTGCAGGGCTTCTATAACCAGAAAACAGCACAATTGTGTGTCGATCCCTGCCTCTCCTGCATAGAAGGGAGATCTGTGCTTTCATAGAAAGCTGGATTCAACTGTAATAAATCTCCAGCTGTGAGGGGAGAAGATATCAGTGCTCAGTCTAGATTGAATGCAGCCTGTGGTATGTATATACAGCTATTACAAAATAAGACTGATAGGCAGAGACACAGTGACATGTGGATTCAGAGGGGGGGGGGGGGGGGGAGTCTCGGAAGCCAGCATGAACAGTGAAGGGGGATGATGTCCAGCTGGGAGGGGAAGAAACGCCCCTGCATTTCCAGAGTTGAGAAGCTGAGAGCAGTATGAATCAGCCGAATTAAAGAAGCGATACATCCCCTTTAATGCTGCCATATTCTGACACCCATAGTGTCATATGATTATATTTTTTTCGTTCTGTCCATGTAGCAGTATGTGGGCTTGTTTTATGTCAAACAAGCTGTTTTCTATTGGAACCATTTTTGGCTGTATGGAGCTTATTGAGTTTAGAAGTTAGAAACAAAAAATGGCATTTGATCAAAATATGGCCCTTGGGGACATGTTAGATAATGATAAAAAAAAAGTTTTGGTGAAACATCACTTGCCAAACACTTCACAATGGAAAAACATGGGCTCTGAACTGCGCTGGTGTGTGCTGGAACGGATTGCCTGCAGAGATGATTCTCAGTTGGGCATTAGGTTATTACAGAGAGAGGCATACTGGATTGCTATGCTAGAAGCTATGACGCCAAAAGGTTTGAATGAGTGCTTTAACCTTAGGGTTTTCCTGTAGATATATTAGGGGTTAATGTTATTTTAACTTGTTCGCGTATGTATAAAAAGGAGGGTGTTACCTGTAGCATGCATGCTTGAGGAAGGGGAGGAGTTTGTCCCAAAACGTTGCATGGTGTGCATTCTGTTCCGCCCGGCTGTCGGCATCTCCAGCTCACCTTCTTTGGGCACAGCAAGAAACCCGACATGAAAAGGCTAAGTGTAGCCACACCCCAAAATAAATTGATTTTTAAAATTTTAATTTTCTCTGAAATTGGACATGCTTTCTGTGGAAAAAGTGGTTTAAAATTTTTTTAAAGGAATTTTTTGATTGCAAATTTTGAAGGGATTAATACTGGAAGGACTGGAGTACTTAAGGGGGGAAAGACTTTTTTAAAGGGGTTTGTCTCCTACAATGAATTTGGGTTTTTTAATTTTAAAAATCTTTAAAAAACAAGCAGCTTTGCAATTTTATGTTATTACAAAGTCCTACTGGTTTTTTTAGCTAGGCCCGTTAGTATTATTCTTTAGCTTTCAGGGTCTCCCATGTACCGGGGGCCCCTTGATCCTTTCTTAAATGGCTGTCAGGGCTGAATGACTCATCACCTTTGAAGACAGGTTGGGCAGAGAGCCCCTCCCCACAGAATGGGTTTGTAGTGGGGGGGGAGGGGGGGGGAGGATCTGGGTCTGTGTCCCTGCTGCTTTGGGTTAACCCTGTGTTTTTCCCCGCCCTTTCCCCCTGCTCTCTACAAGATAGATGTGACAGCATTTTCCCAGTCCCGTTTTCTATAATCTTTATATGTCTTTGGAACGGGACAAAACTAATACTATACAAATCAAGGGGGATGTGAAAACTTTATGTTCCCTGTATTAGGGACACACCCGAGTATAGTAAACTTCCCCTTTTTTGTTGGGTGGGGAGTGGAGACTTGAAAACTAAGCAGGGGATATAGGAAAAACATGGGATCCCCCCGGGTCTATTAGCACACAGTTCTATTCCTCTCTACACCCCTAGATCAGCCCTCTCCTGAAAAGACCTAGGCAGGCAACACAGGGTGAACTCTAGAGCAAAAACCCCCCCCCCCCCTTTTAGGGAAATTACGTAGCTGCCTGTGTGCTGATGGGAGGGGGAGAGGGCAGAAAAGACAGGGCCCAAAAAAACACGCCCCCCAGTTCAACTTTCCAGGGGGCAATGACAGGCTAAAGCTCGTAATGAGAAAAACTCCTTTAAGGCTATGTTTTAAAACGGGCTAAATTTTTCGCACATTTTGGAT